>JAVJIF010033507.1:0-75359 GCA_038442645.1 Agave tequilana | reverse complement strand
TTGGCCAGGTCAAAGGTTGGCTCACAGACAACGTCGAAGTAGAGTTAGGGTTCCAGCAACGTCTTCTAATATGGATCCCAAGATGGGGAGGCCTGTGTCATCACTAGCAGATATGGAGTTGTTTCTCGCCACCATCTAAATGTCTCATAGAATCTAGCGAAGTCACAACAACGTAGTAATGTTAAGGGGAGGATAAATTGCGCGATGCTCTCTAGTTGCTGACAGAACCACATCAACAATGTAAGTAGGTGCTCATACTTGAACACCTGTCAATGCTTGAGAGGCCTGGACAGTTCAGTCTAAATGGCAATGAGAGGGTGAAGCAGCCTTTGATGAGAACCGCTTGAGAGGTGACGAGTTCCAGCATGGAACAAGTCTATGTATGGCTTGACAATAGACCAAGTTAAAGCCAGAAACCACCTTCAGTGTAGTATTAGCTGACTGCTACAATGTAGGGTTCTAGGGCTCTAAAGCGAGTGTAACTGTGTAACATCTTCGAGTGCTCATAGCCCTTTGAGCAGGACATGACCTCTATCATCTAGGATGGGAAACCTAACAATAGAGAATCCATAATCTATGAAAATAATTTTTTACTCATTTTGGGGGCAAACTATTGGTTGGGACTAGGGGTGCCGATTCTGATCCGACCCGCTAACCTGACATGAACCTGAATTTCCAGGTTTAGGTTTAGCCTACACGACCTTGGGTTGTAACTGGGACGGCCCGCCAGACCTGATAGTTAAATAGGTTAGATTTGAGTTTTAGCTTAACCCGATTAGGTCTGTTTAGAAGATATTACATGAATCGTGTATATATGTTATGGATGTTAAACATGTTGTTAATCTGATCTTTGTTGATTTTATGAATCTTTTTATATTTTTGATGGAATTACATATTTTTAACTTATTTTGTAAAATTGGATGTTATTATTATTATTATTATTATTAATATATAATAATAATATATTTTCAAAAGGGTTTAAAAATCTATATGGGTCAATTGGATCTAAATGACCTGACCCGCCCGAGCCACCCAACTCGTTTAATAACGGGTCATGTGGGTCGGGTCAACCCATTAACACTAGGGTTAAGTATAGTTTCTTACTGAAC
Organism: Agave tequilana; assembly: GCA_038442645.1. Classification (NCBI taxonomy): domain Eukaryota; kingdom Viridiplantae; phylum Streptophyta; class Magnoliopsida; order Asparagales; family Asparagaceae; genus Agave; species Agave tequilana. The sequence goes on along the minus strand of JAVJIF010033507.1, from coordinate 74,250 downwards.
AACTCACTGATAATAGATAAAAATCCATAGATTAGTTTTTTAACTAAATCAGTTAGTTAGCGAGGAATGACAAACGGATCGAGAAAATCTTTCGGAGCTTGGCGATGTCAGATTGGGGTGGGAATGGACTTGACGATTTAAATCAGACAAATATGACAAAGAAAATAATTACATTATTATTCTTATTGTTATTATTATTATTTCTGCAATTACAATTATTATTGTTGTGTGCGCGCGCGCGCTTTTGTTTGTGTGTGGAGGCTACAAGGGTGGGTGATTCACACTGGGGGGAAATCCTAGTTGTATAAATAACATGAAACTTGAGAATGTGCCCCATTCCAATTCTCTCTTGAAATTTGGTTAATTTCAGGAATGATCTAACTCAAGTCCTTTCTATTCAAATTCAAACTAAGAACATTTACATAGAAGACTAACATTGATTTAAATGTCTGTACTTAGAGTTGTATAGCATGAAACTTAAGAATGTGCCCTATTCCAATTCTCTATAAAACTTAGTTATATTCCAAGTCGAATTCTTCCTGTTCAAATTCAATTCTATAGCATTTATATAGAAGATCCATTCTTTTAAAATTAAATCTACATATTTAGACTGCTCAAACACAAAATCATTTATATGCAAATAATATCACATCTCTGTCGAGTCTGTTATTTTACAAATGAGCTTTATTTCTCAAATACATGTAGCCTTTTTTCTTTAGGTGATTCCCTCAAAAAGGGAAAACAAAAAGAGGAACAAATAGTAATAAGAAGAAAAAGAAGTGGGACAAAGATTTAAAGAAAAAGAAAAGAAAAAAAAGAACAGAAGTTTCTGTTATGTGACTGCAGGGGCAGTGGGCCAGTACTGACCTCTTTCTTGGTCGGAATGTGGTCAGAATTACCTGTGTCTTACAACATTTACTTCACTGGAACGTAATCTAATCTAAGATTAATCAAATTAGATTACGTTCATACAGTCATTTGCCGCTCAAACCACAAACATTAAAAAAACTGAAAAACTTTGAAAACAAATAATAATAAATAATATTAAAAAAAGGGGAAAAAAAAAAAGAAAAAGAAAAAAAGCAAAGTCCCTCGTCCACTAATGAGCTCTTCAAACGGAACCCACCCTCTCATGGTCGTGAGAGTGCCATCACCACCAAGAGGGAAAAAAGGAAAAGAAATTAGGGTTTTGCTCTGCAACTCCTCATTTCGCGATCGTTGTCGAGAAATCTGGAAATGGCTTGATTCACGAGATTAGGAGGGATCCGGCCTCTTCTTTAACCCTCGTTCTCTCTGTGCAAGTTGATGGCGGGAACAGTGGGTTGTTACAGTCTTTGGCTCAAGTTGGGACTTTGAGGTTTGTTGGTATGCGTCTATTCTTTATATTTTTTTCCCGTAGGCTTTATGTTCAAATTTGGAGAATTTATTGATGTTTTTTTTTGTGTGTTTTCTTTAAGTGGTTCTCAGAAAATTAGTCCTTTTTTTTATTTCTTTTTTCGAGTTGAGACTTATTTTTGGTTTTAGATTCTGGGTATTTCAATTTACGTTAGAAATATAGTAGAAAAGAATAAAAATGGTTTTTTTTTTTTTTTGTGGTACAAGTCGAACTTTTTTTGTGGATTTCAGAAGCTGGTTCATTTCTTTTTTCTATTAGAGAAGACGGAGCAAAAAGAAAAAGAAAAATTCTTTTTCCTTTTATATTTTCTTGTCTCTTGGTTTGTACTCTAGGTAATTAGCAACCATGAATTATCTGTACTTCGTGTTCTGTATGAGAATTGAGTTTCTCTCCTTGCCTTCAAAGTAGTTCAAATAGACACAGAGATAATACTTGATGGTTGAAAAACTCTATTGGTCAAGATATAGAATGATGCAGAGAATTTGGTGTAATAGTATGGTTGACTGGAACTTTCTCTTCATGCAGGTACTGATTCGAGTTAATCTTTGGCCTATATCAATGTGAAGCCACATTCGGGAATGGATTACCTCTGTTGGGGAAATCTCCTTTGGCAGTTTATGGAAGTGTAGTGGGCTTCTGTTTCTAGGGCAAATCTCCTTTGGCAAATTAGTTTTTATTCGGGAAATTATTGCTAGCCGTAGGAAAGACAAGTATAGTAAGTAGAAGTTCAGTGACCTTAGTCAGAGTTTGTGGTTGGGGGTATATTCTGCTGCTGTGTCTGGCAAATCTCCTTTGGCAAGGAAGAGGCTTGAAAAAGTTTCTTTTCTTTGTAGGCAAATCTCCTTTGGCTAGAAATAGTTTTATTTTCTATCTTAGGCAAATCTCCTTTGGCAAATTATAGTTCCCTTCTTAGTAAAATCTCTTTTCCTAGTTGATATCAGAACCTCTCTCTTGTGGGATAATCTCCTTTGGCGCTTGGTTATAAAGCTTACCTTTGAGGGCAAATCTCCTTTGGCATTAAGGATATTAGATGCAAGTTAGCTCTGCATCTTATATCTTTGAAATTTCCTTAGTCAGTAGCACAAGGCTTTATCAATTTAGTTTAGTTAGATCTGTCTCTCGTACCTGTGCAAACTCTTCTTGGAGAAATTAAGTTGTGTTCAGTAGCATCGACTCCAAAGTTTATCTCTATTATACATAGGCTTCAATCAGAAAGATAGGGTGTGCGGGAAAAGAAAAAAACATCTGGAGGTAACTACTCTGTCTTAAAATTTAATTTAAATTAGAATATCTTGCTAATATATTATAACAGCTTTGAATTTGGCCTTCTATTTGCTCTCATGTAATATCATAGTTTATTTTTGTGATGGGCATTATTTCCAATCTGTTCATTGCTGGAGCAGATTGCCTTGATATCTTAAGGTTGATTAGTTTTCAAGGCGAAGTCATTTTGTTAACTTACCATCCTTCCAGTCCCCTGTTAACAAGGTGAGTTGTTTAACTTTAAACTGGATGTATGGCTTAATATGTGCGTTGGTGTTATTACTAAAATGGATCAGCACTCCTCACAGGCACTTAATCATGAGTATGCTTAGTGATGACTCAGATTATGACAGTTACACTGAAACAAGTGATAGTGAGGATCATGATAGTGAATATGCATATGGTGAATGCTCAGAGCATCTTGTCAAGTCTTGATGAGAGTATAGGGAAAATCAATGATTTTCTTGCATATGAAAGAGGGTTGTGCACGGTGATATTGTCTGCTCCACCGCAGATCCATCAGGACAGCTGGGCCGGGTTATGGATGTTGATATGATTGTAGACTTGGAGACACGATTTGGTGATCTGATAAAGGATGTAAACAGTAAGAAGCTTCGAAAGGTCCGGGCCGTTGCTTTTGGGGACTATGTAGTTCGGGGACCATGGCTTGGAAGAGTTGTAAGGGTGCATGATGCCATTACCATTGTGTTCAATGATGGGGCAAGATGTGAAATAATGACAGGAGACTCTGAAATTCTAATGCCAATTTATCCACAATTATTTGAAGATGCACCTTATCCTTATTATCCGGGCCAGAGAGTAAGGATTAAGCTTTCTAACATTTCCGAATCTGTGAGGTGGTTGTGTGGCTCTTCGAACACTGTTCGAAATGAAGGTATTATTTGCAATGTGGAAGTAGGAATGGTGCATGTGAATTGGATTGCTTCCCTGATGACGAGTTCTGCTGCGGTTCCCCTCCTCCTTGCCTCCAAAATCCAAAGAATGTAATGTTGTTGTCATGTTTTCCATATGCTAACTGGCAACTGGTGACTGGTGTACTCTTCCTTCTGACTACTTCAGTAATCTGCAGATGACAACTGGAAATTATTCCCTTCCAAGTATTGGCTCCCACTGCATTTCTAAAATGCAAAAGTTAGGAATGGATGATCGATATTGGAAACAGATGTATGTTATTACAAAGACAAAAACAAAGGTTGATGTACTGTGGCAAAATGGCAGTTGTTCAGTTGGCTTAGATTCACAAACTCTGTTTCCTGCCAATAGTGTAGGTGATCATGACTTTTGGCCAGGACAATTTGTGTTGGAGAAGGCTACATCAGAAGATATAGATGCATCAACTGGCTCAAGGCTGGGCATTGTGAAAAATGTAGATGCACAAGACCGAACAGTGAAGGTGAACTGGAAAGTCCTCGAAGGAGAAGCCAGTGAGGAGATGGTAAGTGCTTATGAACTAATTGAGCACCCAGATTTTTCCTATTCCATTGGTGATGTTGTGCTTAGAGCTTTACCACATCATGAGAAGTTGGAAGATAATCCTCGAGCTGTTCGAGTCGGCACATCGAAGCAAGGTCATGATCTGTCTATCAGAGAAGCATTCAATTATTCAAACTCTTTATTGATGAAAAGGACCACACTAATGAGGATCATGCTGAAGATTCCGCTACTTATTTATCATACATAGGAAATGTCATTGGTTTTAAGGATGAAGGTATTGAAGTGAGGTGGGCTACTGGTCTAACATCAAAGGTAGGTGCACTGCCCTGTTCCAGCATTATTTTCTAAGTTGGCTTGTATACCAATATGTACTTTCTTTTAGCTTTAAATGATTTGGATATTAACCTTAAATACTTTTTGTAATTGATATAATTTTGGGGTCAATGTTATTCTTCCTCTGGTGACATCTATAAATAGTAAATACTCTGTGAACTAAGCCTTAAAAGAGTGATTGCATCGTGCACAAATGAACTAAAATAACTCAGCTTCAATCTCTATTGGCAGCATCATCATCATGATCCAAGCCTCTGACCATCATAATGGGGTCAGCAAGCATAACAAGCTCAACAAAAATGACCGAGAATTTATGACCAGTTCAGCCATAATATTGATATTTTATAAGATGCCAAATTCCTAATCAGGGCAAGTTTCACAAGAGGGCGTAAGGGGATTAAACCTAGAAGGGTAGCTGGTGCATAAGTAGATTTATATTGTTTGTTCACTTAGTTCAGGATTTTGCTATCGAGGATTAGCAGGACTATGGGTTTCAAAGGAGAAAATTTACCCAAACAACATTCATATCATGTAAAATAAATGTCAGTTGCATCGTTGATAGATGAAGGACATCTGATGGATTTACCACCATATCTTCAAGGAATTCTTGTCAGCTCTTAGTTTTAGTGAATTATTGAAGTGGAACGAAGGAGAAACACTAGCACCTCCTTGCAGACACATAATGTAAAGTAAAATATTTTGTAATTGTATTAATTTTGTGATAGAAATTATAATAAGCATAGTCAATTATGAGTTGAGGAATTTGTAAAATTTATCAACAAAGGTTTGAAATCCTGGTATTGGTATTGGTATCGGTATCGACTGGAGGTTGTTGTGTCAGATTCGACAATATCAGAACAGTCATTCATCTTGGTCAGTTGGTATCATCTCGGTGGTATCAGAGGATGTAAGTATACCCTCACTGTACGAAACGTTATCGGCTGATATTTCAAACTTGGTTATTAGCTAACATATTTTTTCGTTACCAAGTGGTTTTGGGTTTTAGAGAGCAAAATCTCTGAGAAAATCTCACATTTGGGAACAAGAGAAGATAATTCTTGATGTGATCACATTATAAGTTGAATTTACTATCACAAGATAGAGGGTTTCAGTAGCATAGTAAGAGTTGATTAAATAATTAAGAGGAAACAAAAGAGAATTTTGACGAACTAAAACAGGAACATACAAATTACAAATGCAAGCAACTCCAAGAGGGATACTCCTTAAGTAAACTAAGTTTCATTTAGCAAGGCTTACAACATCCATAGATGGTTATTGTTTCGATATCTTTGTATCACTTGTCTTAGATCCAGAAAATATCTATATTTATGCAGTGGAAAATGGTTGTACTTGAGGTAGTAACTGTCATTTATAGATGTCATCATTTACATGCTAAGATGAGAAATATAAGCTAGCTGAGAGAAAAAGCTAAGAAAGTGGTTGGTGAGGCTAAATTTAAAAGTCTTGTGATATTTATATAAGAAGTTAGAAACTGAGGCGGGAAATGTATGTGTATGTCTGTATATATTTATGTGCATAAACTTGCTAATATGAGAGAACTGAATTGCCAAAGATTAAAGAGTCCTGTAAAGGAAGAAGAAGTTAAACAACGATGAAGGAGTTACTCTTGGTATTGTTTATTTTTAATGAGAATTATTGGGGAGAACTTAATGTAGAACCAAATGGTTCTATAAACTATAGGCATAGTAAAAGCTTAGGCTTTGAAACTATAGGCATAGTAAAATAATTAGGCTTAGTGAAGCTAAGATCACTATGCAGAAATGAAATCAGGAGAATTGTACACTTGATATTCCTTCCTTTCTGGGTGCTTGGGGGAAGAGGAGTTAGCATGGATAACTAAGTTATTTAACACAATTATAGAAACTAGGAGAACTCCTATTGAATGGATGAGAAACACTTTGGTAGTTATTATAAGAAAGATGTTAAAAGTTATACAAGTTATTTGCACAAGCTTATGCGCCATAATGAAACTTTAGGCGAGAATAACTGAGCAAATAAGAGATTCTGGAAATCAATTTAGTTTTATGCAATGGAGGTTGACTAAGGAAGTTATTTGTTTACTAAGTCAATTAATTTGGAAATACATAGAGAAGAAAATAGATTACAATGACCTTTATTGACGTGAAAAAACTAGTGGTAGGATCACTAAGGAGATGATGTATGATGTGGTGGGTCTCTAAAAGTTAACAAGTATTAAATAGTTATAGTGATGCAATTGACGATATGTATGATGGAGTACGTGTTGAAGCCAAATCAAACTACCTTGACTTGTCATTGAAAGTAACTGGAGCTATGGAGATATCCCCTACAACTATTTATCCTTCATGAATTTGAAGTAAAAACATGCAAAGAACTGAATTATACTAATCCTCTTGTTTCTAGCGTTAAGTATTTGAGAAAACGCTTGAAGAAATCTCAAATCTTGTCGACAAGCTCAAAGACTTTGAAGACTTGACGAAGGCAACTTGTTGGTCTTTGCTTATTGAGAGATACCTAACATGCGGTATAATCTCTTTCTACGAGCCAGCCTGATCGGTTTGTGTCTCATATTCAATTTTGCATATATACGGGCTTTGTGCCATGTGGGCCTTTGGGCAAGATTATTTAATGATGTGGGCTATTACTAAGTAATGTGTAGTGACTAGGGTTTCGGAGAAGATAGAGAGATGTGAGCTATGTGAGAAGGACATGGTGATTGGTTTAGAGAGATATAAGAAGTACTCTCATGTAATTTTTCTCTGTTCATAGTTGGTTTCTCTTTATTGTGTGCCCCATGGATGGAGTCCGAAATTGGTCGGCCAAACCATGTCAATCCTTGGGTGTCTTCCACATTTGACCTTAAATTGAGTTGCCATATTGTTAGCCACAAAGTGGGAAACTTTTATCTCATAGCGGTTTTGCTAATACCATTCTTTAGTATAACTGGATAAGTAGTATTGGAACTCAACAAAGGCTTAGGCTCTTGCAGAATCCCTTTGACCAACTAACTGTACTTCTTTGAATTATTGTGTGCAGTGATGGGCTGGCATATAGCTTGGGCATTTGGAACATTAAGTGCACTAGTTAGGAGAAAGTAAGAGAAATCGTGGTTGATGGAGCGAAGAGGATTAGGGGTAGATCCAAGCAATGGATAGAGTCGACTAAAAAGGAGAGGGATTCACGTACCCTCCCTGAAAGGTGAAAGGTTTGTGATAAAGGTGTTGCGCGCCGACAACAACCACACAGAGGAAACCCTAGATCTCCAACGCACGAAGAACAGTACCATAAACAGCACAAACAAACAATCCCAGAGAAAGAAGACGAAACAAAGATTTAACGAGGTTCGGCCTTGTCGCCTACCTCCTCGGGACAAGAAAGGGGGAAGGTTTTATTGATTTCAGCAAATCAATACACTTACAGCAATGAGGATCGGGAGAGTTCTGCCTCTGCTCTACTCTCCTCCACAATTGCACTCAAACCCTACGATACAAACCCTAGAAATCCAACACAGCCTTTAAATAGGGTTCAAAATAACCCTTTCCGAAACAGGCAGACCCGATTGTCGGTCGACCGGCCGGTCGACCGACGACCGGGCCCAACCGAGAGTTGGGGCACTTCAGTCGGTCGACCGATCTCCTTTTGCGGTCGACCGGACCGGTCGACCGAGCTACTGCTTCTGCAGACGGTCGACCGGGTCGGTCAACCGAGCTACTGCTTCTGCCGACGGTCGACCGGGCCGGTCGACCGTACTCCTGTTCTGCTACTGCTGATTTCTGGATTCCCTTCTCCATCGACTCTTCGACTGCCTCCCCCTACAATTCTCCACCTCGGTGAAGATTTTTCCAAAATCTGAGCCGATCTCCAACGTACCCCAGTCTATCACCTGGCGAAATCGACACACGATCTCGGCGAAATCGACACACGATCTCGGCTTGGAATCTGTAGCCCAGCTATCCACTGGAAAACATCGCACATGCCTTCCCTACACTTCACCTTAGGAGAACTTCCATACATGCCGATCACCAAACCGTGGCTCCTACTCCGCAACTTCACGACCTCACGAAGACTCCTCATGAGCCAACACTGACTCTCCAACTGACTAGCTCTATCTAGTCTATCTGTCTTCCACTGACGGTCCAACCAAGTCTGCGTAGAGCACACCAAACACCATCATCGGCTTCAACTGGAGGCACACCACTCCTTATGTAAGCTCAACATCTTCTCACCGGAAGATCAACCTGTTCACCGAGATCATAACACCTCACCTCTACGTGAAGTCCAACTGGCCACAACACTTCACCTCTACGTGAAGCCTCTCCACCTCTACGTGAAGCTCTAATCGGCCACAACTCTTCACCTCTACGTGAAGTTTCAATCCGCTTCTCGAGAACCCAAACAGCTTCATACGGGTTGCATCACCAAATGGCTGCGCCTTTACGGCTGCCTACATACCTTACCCAAAGGATCAAGCCAACCGTAGTTCATTAAAATGAGCTCCATCAAGCTCAAACACTGGTACCTGTACTTGCAGCAGTGAACCTGTCTGACTGAGTCATATGAACCTCCTCATGACCATCATGGAGAACAACGACCTTCAACTTGAGCTTGTCGCGATCACAAGCTTGAGATTCATGCTTCTTTCCCTACAAGCGTGGTTTCACCTTGGTTCCAATAGCTGCAAACAACTCGACATCCTCAGCAATGTCTTCAACCTGTTCAGCATCAACTCTAGCTACATGATCTCCACCCGGTGTCACATCCGGTGAAGTCTTCTCTAATGCCGAACCAACTGGAGATGGTGGAGTAGCATTAACCTCCACCCGCTGCGATACTTCCTTGGTCTCCGTCCTCTCCACCTGCTGAGCATGATTCAAAGACTCGGCCGAGTCGGAGACGAGTCGGCTGAGTCGTATCCGTCTCGGCCCGCTCCGAGACGAGTCCGAGTCACGAGCCGGTCTCCTCTGTACGAGTCGGTCGACTCAACTCAGAGGAGACCGACTCGGCCGAGAATCAGAGTTGACTCGGTTAACTCGGTCGAATCGGTCGTGACTTGGCTGAGTTGACCGAATCGACTCCGATTCTCGGCCGAGTCGGCTCGAAACGTATATTCACCCCGTGACGAACGGGTATAAAGAAAAAAAAGAAAAATAAAAAAAGAAACTTACCTTTCTCGCTCAGATCTGGAGATCGCCGCTGCTGTTCGATCAGCGCCGCTCAGATCTGGACTCCGCCGCCGCCCGATCGCCGCCGACCACTCCTCCCCGGCCTTAGGTGATGTTCCTCCCCCTCTCTGTCTCTTTCTCGCTCTCTCCCTCTGTTTCTCTCTCCCCCTCCCTCTCCCCCGCTCTCTCTCCCGTCTCTCTCTCTGTGTCTCTTTCCCTCACCCTCCCTCTGTTTCTCTCCCCCCTCCCTCTCTAACCCGCTATCTTTCTCCCCCTTTCCATCTGCCGTCTCTCTCTGTCTCTTTCCCTTCCCCTCCCCCTCCCTTTTTTCGATCTCTCCCCACTCTCCCCCTCCGAGGTAGAAGAGAAGTAGATGATGGTAGTGGTGAAGATGTAAGGTAGTGGTGATGGTAAAGATGGTGATGATAATGACGGCGGCGGTGGTGATGATGACAATAATAAGGGCGACAATAGTGCTGATGGAGGAGCTTATAGTCTTGAAGGTCATATGTAAATGTTGAGTTTGACATCAGACCGACATTATGGTGTGACATATGTCCATGACTACAGACCACAACTTGAGAGATTTACGAGCACTAGTATCAGTTTATCTACTTACCGCAGAGATGAATATGATGATTTTATGCATTATCGCAATTCAATGTGGAAATAAATACACTAGCATGTATTTATGAATGTAGTTTGTGCAATTTACTATATTGTGCATGTATTTTGATATGCTTCTACTGACGGTATGTATTTATGCTTTCGCTTTATGTTTAGTGTGCTAGGTGATATGTTTTAGGCATGTGATACATAAATGTGAATGTCTACATTTTTTAAGATTTGTCGTGATTTTTACAAAATTTTGAGCTTTCTATGTAGCGTTTGCGCGTATCGCCCGAGACCGATCCGAGTCACCGAGACCGATCCGTCTCAGTGCCCGCCGAGTCGGCGACCGAGACCGCGATTGTGAACGATGCTGCTGAGAGACGGTGGACTTCAACATTGAAGTCTCTCCAAATGTGACATGCCTGCTCATCACGATCTTTTTGTCTTCGGGGTCCCACAACCTGTAGCTTTTCCTCTTGACACCCAAATACACAAACCTCTTTGCTCGCGGATTCACCTTGCCATTCTTGACACTGAAGTAGGTCGGACTTTCAAATTCCCGCAGCAAACAATGATCTTGAGCAGCTTTCCCAGACCTGATTTCCAATAGAGCTTTACCTCCTCTCGTAGTCGATTTATTCATGAGATGGCTAGCATACACAGTCGCCTCAGCCCAAAAACGACTTGTCCAATCCTGCATTAGACAACAACCACCGAACCTTCTCCAGCAAGGAACGGTTTACTTCCTTAGCCAACTCATCTGTACCTGTTGTGAAGTGAGTAACAATTCCGGTGTTTTGGCCAAATCGTAGGAATTGGTTCATGTCCTTTCCAACATTACCAATCTTCAACTCCTTGATCTTCCTACCAATTTGCCTCTCCATTCTTCCTCTCCACTTCACCAATATATCTGGGGCTTCACTAATTTGTCTCATGGGATATATGCAACAATGCCTAGATACACTATCAACAAAAGAGACAAAGTACCTGTGACCTCCAAGCGATGCCGTCTTAGCAGGTCCCCAAATACACACGTGAACACAATCAAGAAGACCTTCATTGCGGTGAGTACTGGTGCTGAATTTCACCTTCTTCTTGTCCAGAACGCTGTGTTCACCTCCAACTCGCAGGTAGCAGCACCTTCCAACGATTCCTTCTTTGCAGGAGTTTGCAAAGACTTTTCTCCTTCCTGTCCGACCTTTCCCTGCCAGACCTCCGGGCAACCATCATCTGAGGAACTAAAAGTCTCTACCTGATCTGTAATCGTACTACCCTTCAAGTAGTAAAGATTGTCTCGGCGGACGCCCTTCATCACCACCATCGAGCCCTTGATCGTCTCCTGAGATCACTATCTCGAACAGATATCACCATACCCGATGCTTCCAAAGCTCCAACAGAGATTAGATTTCTCTTCAACTGAGGTACATACCTCACTCCCTTCAGCTCCCTTACCATCCCATCAAACATCCTGATTTGGATTGTACTTACATCCTCCATGATACATGGGTGATCATCGCCTATAACGACTGAACACCCCTCCAGCTTCTCAAAGCTAGAAAACCAGTCCCGATTAGGGCACGCATGGTATGTAGTACCTGTATCCAAAATCCACTCCTTTCTCCCGAGTGTCCAACGATGAGAGTAATGACTGAGAATGAGAAACCCGACGAGTCCGAATCTGATCCATCTGCCTGTGAATTACTCCTTTGAGTATTAGTCACCTTTGCAAGATTTGCTTCAGCCTTCGACTCCTTCTTCTTCCATTTGAACTTTGGACAGTCCACTTTTCAGTGCCCTATTTCTCTGCAGAAGGCACACTGGTTCTTCCTCAGATCCCTATAGCCCGACCTGGATTTCGATCTTCCTCTTTCATCACTGCCCTTCCTAGATGAACCCTGCTTCTTACTGCTAGCGCCTCTGCCGACGAGCTTGACTGAGAAGGCTGTCTCTCCTTTCTCCTCGTCTCATAGTTTGCCAATACATACGACACCTCATGATAGTCCAGAGTCTGTCTACCATTTATGAAGGTTAATGTGAATGTCTCATACTCCTCCGCCGGGAGAGAGTTCAGGAGGATTACCGCCTTGTCTTCCTCATCTATCTTGACATCCACATTGATCAAGTCTGTAAGAAGCTTCGTGTAGCGGTTGATGTGTTCATTCACGGAGTCCCCCTTCTTCATCTGAAACCCATACAGCTTGCTCTTCAGCGGCAATCGCGATTCCACACTCTTGGTCAGATATTTCTTCTCAAGGGTCTCCCACAACTGCCTAGCAGATGTCTCGTGTAACACAAGATATTTGACGTCTTGTGTTAGACACGACCTAATCAAGCCACACGCAGACCTGTTCATCTTCTCCCACTCTTCTTCAGTGGTTTTTCCTCGCCTCTTCTCCAGAAGTAGAGTATCCTCGAGGTTCGATGCATTTAGGGCATCCATAACCTCACACCTCCACATCCCAAAATTATTTGTGCCGTTAAACTTCACCACATCTATCCTCGGATGAGAATCCATGGTCTTAACCGATGTACTTTCTTCTGTCATTTATCTAACTGAAACCTCTATGTATGCGGAAACTAAACTGGAGATAGATACACAACTTCGATAAAAATCAGATTTTTACCTTCTTCACGAAACCCTAGAACGAGTTTCTGATCGGTTCTACTCCACCAATAATTCCCTGAGCACTCCTTGCGTTGTTCTGAGATCGACACATGATCCCACGAACAAGACTAACCCTGATCTGAGATCGACACACTATCTCTACCGAATCAGCTCCCGATGCCCTCCGAATCGCCAGAAAATCCCACGCGAAACCTGGGAAGCTCTGATATCACTTGTTGCACGCCGACAACAACCACACAGAGGAAACCCTAGATCTCCAACGCACGAAGAACAATACCATAAACAGCACAAACAAACAATCCCAGAGAAAGAAGACGAAACAAAGATTTAACGAGGTTCGGCCTTGTCGCCTACGTCCTCGGGGCAAGAAAGGGGGAAGGTTTTATTGATTTCAGCAAATCAATACACTTACAGCAATGGGGATCGGGAGAGTTCTGCCTCTGCTCTACTCTCCTCCACAATTGCACTAACCCTACGATACAAACCCTAGAAATCCAACACAGCCTTTAAATAGGGTTCAAAATAACCCTTTCCGAAACAGGCAGACCCGATTGTCGGTCGACCGGGCCGGTCGAACGGGCCCAACCGAGAGTTGGGGCACTTCAGTCGGTCGACCGCCCGGTCGACCGATCTCCTTCTGCGGTCGACCGGACCGGTCGACCGCTACCTGTGCATGTCTGCGTGCACGTCGGTCTACCGGACCGGTCGACCGAGCCACTGCTTCTGCCGACGGTCGACCGGGCCGGTGGACCGTACTCCTGTTCTGCTACTGCTGATTTCTGGATTCCCTTCTCCGTCGACTCTTCGACTTCCTCCCCCTACAAAAGGCTTTGGATTTATATTGCCCAGATTAATTCTCTTTCAAAGACCCCTAAGTGAAGTTTTTTTTAACCGGAGAAATGCCCGTAGGCTTATATCATAAGGGAGGGGGGAAGCTACAAAGGCAGAGGGAGACACCTCAAAGAAGGAAGGGAACTTTACATGGGAGGAAAGAAAGGAAAGGGTGAAAGGAACTCTTTTAAAGGGGAGAATTATTACCTAGTAAATCTTACTTGGTCCACTTGTTGTGGATGTGGATCACAAAGAGCCTTCACAAATTGTATTTGCCTGCTTGAGCTCGAGTCATTGTGTGGTAAGCCTACAATATCAAAATTCCCTTCGCCCACTGCTGATGAAGAGATTCAACCTACAACATGACCTAAGGTCAGTTGGTAGGGAAAGATCCTAATATGCAAGGTTTTGACAAGCAATGAGGTGCGTGAGACTATGTTGATAAACATTGGTTCGCAAACCTTCTTTTGGTTTCAGAACTTAGTGTGGAAAAGTCTCTTATCCTGTGGATGGAGGCACTGTTTTCCAGTCTCATAAATGTCTATCAAGTGTGCGCTCGCACGCTGAGCGATGTGTGTGTGTGGTCGTGTGTTGCACGTCATGCGCGTTTCTTTTCATTTCTGACCTGCATGTTTTTGTCTTTGATGTTTGACTTTTGCATATCTAGGCTGTTGGCATGACTGGCCTCTGTTTGAAGTTTTGCTTGCGCCTCATTATGCCACTATTATCCTTCCAGCATTGACCTTATGTTTTGTAATTTTTATTATGCATGCATCACAGAAGATTCTACATGAATGAGACAAATTATTCTGACTGTATTACAAACTATCTCAGGTTCAACCTTCTGAAATATTTGGATTAGATAGGCTGGGTGATATTGCTTCAATTCCAGCAGTTATTGAGGAATCTGCTCCAGTAAATGTTGGCAAGGAGATGGATCAGGAGAGGAAATGTTGCCTTAACAAAGAAAAGGTAGAAGCCATATTTTTCTCCTCTACTTACATAACTCTTTTCACATGGTGCTATGATGTGTTTGCCATTCTTTTTCTCTTTTGTGCATTCCTCTCCAGATATTATGATAATACGGTTGAGTAGTCTTCATTTTTCCTTTTAAAGGATGTAAACAATTTCACTGAAGCTTATGAGAAAGACGTATGGGGTATTAGTTCTCTTTTATTTCCTTGCGCGTCTATTGGGTTTTTCAAGTCTATTGCCACAACTGTATTTGGCTCTGGTGCTTCCACTTCTCTGTTACACTTTGTAAGTTGGTTGATTTCCCTGTCCCCATAACATCAGTGTTCAATTAGGAGCAACAGCTTTGATAGGCATGACTAATTTTGAAATTTTCCAGTGGAAAGGTGTTCCTAAGTTTCAGATTCTAAAGTCTGAAGAAGCACAGTTGGATGGCAACATTATAGAACCACAAAGTTTGAAGCAGCAAGAAGGAGAAGCTGAACTCCAAGAAAATCTGACACCTTCCCCTGGCAATGAGACAGCAGCGATGTTCAAGCAATTTGATATTGTTGATGATTATTATGACCATCATTTTGTGAATAATACTGTTAAAGGAATAACTTCCCAGGTAAAGGGCCTGCCTCTTTCTTTCCTGTCAAATTGAAGCTATTTCCAGCAGGATACTCATTTCAGAAACTATATTTTTTTTAAGTCCTCTCAGGTCAGAAGAGGTTGGTTGAAGAAAGTGCAGCAAGAATGGGGTATCCTAAAGAAAGATCTATCAGGTATCCTTTTATTAATTACACCCTCGTTTCTAATCATGTCATTAGTATATTCTCTGGTCATCTCTCCCATGGTCATATGGATAGTGCTTTCGTACATCTATGTTTCTCTCAGATTATTAATAGGGAGGAGGATTCCTTTACTTTTTCTTTATTTTTATCGCTTTTCTGGGTACATGTTTGGGTGGGCTTTGGGTTTTTGCATTCACACAAGTGATTTTTTGCTTGTAAGGAGTTAATGGACTGCAAATATGCTTTGATGATTTAAACAGTCTTCTAGTAATTGCTTACTACTAATAGTTGTGTTGATACTGGTAGATTTGCTTTTGATGTTAACAGATAGCATCTATGTGAGAGTTTACGAGGAAAGGATTGATCTCTTGAGGGCATGCATTGTGGGGGCACCTGGAACTCCTTACCATGATGGTCTCTTCTTCTTTGATATCTTCTTTCCTCCTGAGTACCCTTATGAACCTCCTGTAAGCATTTCTTTACTTGTTTATTGTTGCTAGTCATGTTTTCTGCATGTAGCCTATCTCATCTTGATAGGAAAAAGCTTATGATGATGTTTTCTGTGCCAGTTAACTTTTTAAGATTCTTCAATAGTTAATGAGATTAATTAGGTGACATTTTTCTTGATGGCTAATGACATATTAAGTAAACAATGTGTGTTCACATGAAAAAAGTTTTCTTGAGTTTGTCAACTACAAAGCTTTATCAGCAAATAGTTCACTTTTGGTACATAAAATAGTGTTGTGTGATCGCTACAAAATATTTGGCTGGAGCATCTTGATATTCCATCTGATATACATGGCCTTCTTTCTTACTGCCAAATAGCTTTTTATTTTAAGACAAATCTTTGCAATGATTTTGTTTGTATGTTTCTCTTTATATTCTTGTTAAATATTTGAAAATTAGTAGCCTGTGAAGTGAAACCACTAAGGGTGCGCTCACTGCTAAGGGGTGGGGATTGGGTTCGGGGAGGTCCTAGATCCAAGACCAGCCTAACAACACCCCCCCCCCCCCCTGCCCACAAAAAAAAAAAAAAAAAAAACAAAAACAAAAAAAAAAACCACCAAGCATGCACACACGCAAACTGTTAGGGATTGAGAACCCGACGATGTCATCACGTCATGAGAGTGATAACCTTAAGCACATGAGATAGGAATCACAAACACAAGAAGAAGAACATCAGACTTACGTGGTTCGACAACAATTAAAAGAGTACAAGAGAACAAAGTTTCTCTTTCAACTCACCCTCCCTCACATCTCAATGTTTCACATCTCTCTAAAACTACCACTCATCTAACCTATGAGAGATTATATATAATGCTACAAAAAACCTAACACTGCCCAACACTTAATGATAGCCCACATCATTTAGTTATCCTGGCCCAATTTGCCCGAGTCTAATATGAACTCCCACAGTCTAACCCGACAACAATCAGCACAAAGCCAACCTGGATGCATAAACCGGATATGAGACAGAAATCTAACACACACTCCCACGCACATGCCATGGTTCAAAGTCACGGTCTCAGTCGCCGACTTTGCAGGCACCATTTCACATCGGTCACGGCGTCTTGAACAGACTCGGGCGATACATGCAAAACGCTACAAATAAAGCTCAAAAATTCGAAAAAAAAATCACGACAAATTTAAAAAAATATAGACATCAATTTTCATGAATCACATGTTTAAAATAAATTTATTTTGAGAGATAATTGGGGAAATATGATGATTTGAGGGGGTAAATATAAGAAATATATAAATTTGAGTGGTAAATTTAGATATGAAAAATTGAGAGGTAAATCTGAAAAAACCAAAACTTGAAAAAAGAAAAAGAAAGGTTATAAGGGTGAGAGAGAGAGATCGGGTGAGGGGGAGAGAGATTGGAGGGAGGGAGGGAGGGAGAGAGATTGGAGGGAGGGAGGTTGAGGTCCATTTGATCTTTCTCTCCATCTCCCTCCTTCCCTCTGTTCTCAGGCGGAGATCGAAGGTCAAGGTCAAGGGCGGAGATCGGGGTCGGAGATCGGGGTTGGGGTCTAGGCCGACGGGTAAGTTTGTATTTTTTTTCTTTTATGGTCGACTCGCTCAAGATCGGCTTCGACTCGGGATGAACTCGGCATCAACTCGGTGGTATCAACCGAGTCAAGCCGATTCCATCATTGACTCGGTCGATACGCCCGAGTCAACTCCGTGTCCATCCCGAGTCAAGTCAAACGATGCAAAAATGTTAACTCGTGGCGCTGATTCGGACCGGAGAAGGCCGATCTGATTCCGACTTAACCGAATTGGAACCGGATCAGCCAAGTTTTTGAACCCTGACACACGCGCACACCTACATCCACACACATCCTCCCACCACCACCACCAAAAGAAAAGAAAAAAAACTGAAGTGCAACGGGGCAATTTATCTAGTTATGTGTGTATGAAAATTTAGGAATAACAAGATGTTAGTCCGTATTCAAAGTCACATTTTATTAACATTAGTTAGTGCTATTGACGAGCTACCTATTTTATTTCTTGTAACAGAATGTGTATCAAGAATTTGGAAAGATCTTCTAACAATTAGCTTACGTTTAATTTCATTCTATAGCAGAAGATTGTAATTTTGAAAATTCTGAAAAAGAATCTTATAGGAGATCTCTTGATGGGGAATCAAATGGTCCAAATTTAGTATGGTTTAGATCCAGAATGATGGGAAATCGAATGATCCAGATTTAGTATGATTTAGAATTTTATTTGAATTTAAATTTAGTAGATTTGATCAATATTTAGGAGTTAATTTGGATTAGATTGGAGTAGATTTGATCCTACCAATAATTGCACTTGTGGTGCACGTTTTGTAGGCTATATATAGACATGTAATGGACTTTAAAAAGTAATGATGAGTTGGACAAAATTTATTTCCCAATGGAGATTTTGTGTTGTTTGATTTAATCTCATGGATTAATCGAACCAGGCGGTGAAGCTGAGGTCCGGAATGATGGGGAATGAATGCTCCAGATTTAGTTTAGTTTAGAATTTTATTTGAATTTGATTTAGTAGATTTAGTCAAGATTTAGGAGTTAATTTAGATTAGATTTGAGTAGATTTGATCCTCTCAATAATTGCACTTGTGGTGCACATTTTGTAGGCTATATATAGTTATGTGATGGATTTTGAAAATTAATGGGCTTTGAGAATTAATGATGAATTGAATGAAATTTATTTTCTAATAATATTTTGTGTTGTTTGAGTTAATCTCATGGATTAATCGAATCAGGCGGTGAAGCCGATATCCGGGTTGCGATCTGCTATCATATCTTTTCTTTATTCTCTTGTTCTTCTCCAATTCTATTCTTACCATAAACCCTAAATCCCTCTCCGTCCGACATCATCTCTATTTGTACTTAGATCTCGGGGGGTACGTGATGTGACTATATTCATATTTGCGTTCTTTTAGCAGATGTTGATATTATTCTAGATATCAAACTCTGAGTCTGTATATGGTTAAAGCCATGTGTGAATTCAAATCATATATGGATACTAACCACTAACCAGATATTTCTGGCTATATTAAAAAGTTAAAATAAATGGATGCACTCAAGGTAAGACTAAACTTATGTATTAGGACATATTCAAGTACATTCAGATGATAATTCAGATATTTTGATAGTGATAATCTAGCACTACATATATTCTTCTAAGAAGCTTGGACACGGACATAGGACAAGATACGACATGGTAATTTATTCAAAAGTATGACAGCAAGACACAATGAGATGACACTAGAATATATAAAGCGGAAGGCATATATACATACATACTTTGAAAAGTCCAAGAATCCGAACATCTAATAATATGATGATAATATATATGCAAAAAATTTAACCTATTTTAGATTTATGGCTTTGCAAAAGGAATAGCTCTTGGCTTTTAACTTTTAACATATATATTCATTTAGTAGTTTAATGCATATCTGTTCTTATATTCAAACATATCTAAATTTATAGTCATGTTATGCAAATCATTTTTTTGTTGGCATTGTTCCAACTATAAGCATTGGTATATACATGAAGATAAGTAAATACCCCAAAACATATAATGGGACAAAGAAGTGCATGAGAAACACATGGCATGTTTGAAGAGGTCCCGACAAGTGTTCTACACGAATAGTATATATGGAGGACAAGTTTGGAAAATGTCCCAGCAGTGTTCAAGAAGTGTCAGTGTCCGACACGGGCACGACTTCATGGTAGAAGTGTATGTACGACATAGCGTGTATCATATTGACATTTCTAGTGAACAATAAGCATTTCATTCCTGGCAAAATTTGAATAGGGAAGTGGACTGTTCTTATTTATTTATATCCCTAATCTTTGCAAGAGGAAATATGTCAAAACCCAAAACATATAATGTGACAAAGAAGTGCATGAGAAACACATGGCATGTTTGGAGAGGTCCCGACAAGTGTTCTAGACTAACACGAATAGTATATATTGAGGACAAGTTTGGAAAATGTCCCAGCTGTGTCCAAGTAGTGTCAGTGTCTGACACGGGCACGACTTCAAGGCAGAAGTGTCTGTACGACATAGCATGTATCATATCGACATTTCTAGTGAACAGATTGCAGGCATTTCATTTCTGGCAAATTCTGAATAGGAAAGTGGACTGTTTTTATTTATTTATATCCCTAATCTTTGCGAGAGGAAATATGTTTCAAGATTTTAGCATACTTTATTAATTAAAACACCAAGTAGTCAGGTTGTACCTCTCAGTACAGGTGTGGACACACCTTATGATGAGTGCGGGACCAAATTTTACTCAAAATTTCAAGTTTTGCTTAGCCATTTATAGAAGTTTGAATATTTTGCATGATAAATTCCACTAATTGCTTTCAATTTATCCCCAAGACCTCAATACCTAAGCTAAAATATTTTTTTTTTTTTTGTCATGTTCCATCTGTTATTTCTCCCGAGTATCACCCATTTGCATTTAAATATTAAATTAGATATAATTATTGCTCATACAACTTGTAAATTTTAATTTTGTCATTTTTATTATTTGATGTATGATCAATAAAATTATTATTATTATTTCATTAAGCACCCCCACTGAGGAAATATCCTGTGTTGTCCACTGAGTAATGCTGGTTCTGAAGATTCACCCCTCCCCTCCTAATTTCTTATCTTCCCCCACATTTACCTTCACACCTGAACATGTTACACGTGTCCAATGAATAAATTCCACCTACACATGGAACAGAAAACATATTAAAAAGTCTGATATGTTTGAATTTCCTTTTTTCCGGCATTAATATTTGTCAATCTTCAGGTACTGGGTCTATTTTCAGTAATGAAATATTTAGCAACCATCAATCTCGGTCGTCACTTTTTCCTAGTATAATATCAGATCCTAATGTATATGTCAGAGCCTAGTATATTGCATTACGTTACACAGTCGAGAACTCAATCGCATTATGGTAGAATCAAACATAACTAACTGTTGTGTTGTGCAGATGGTACACTATAACTCTGGTGGGCTTCAGCTGAATCCTAACTTGTATGAGTCAGGAAAAGTTTGCCTCAGCCTTCTGAAGACATGGACGGGAACGGGCACAGAAGTATGGGATCCAGAAAGCTCCACCATTCTCCAAGTTCTCTTATCCCTTCAGGCTCTAGTTCTCAATGACAAGCCATATTTTAATGAGGCTGGCTACGATAAACAGATGGGAAGGGCTGATGGCGAAAGGAACTCCATCACCTATAACGAGAATGCCTTCCTTCTCTCATGCAAGTCGATGCTTTATCTATTACGCAAGCCTCCTAAGGTGATTTAGGAAACATCTCCTAGTTGGAAGCTTTCACAAATTATCTTGGTATCTATTATAGATTTTCAAATACAAAATATGAGATTTGGGCTTTGTTTTTTGGGTTTGAACTTTTAACCTAAGCTATAGAACTAAGTTTTAAGCTGCTTAGGCTGAAAATAAGGTTTAAAACTATAAAATATATTAGTGAAGTAGCATTACTAAAACTTAAGGGTATTAGACTTCAACTTCAAGGAGTGTCAAAAAATAGTATGTATTGTAATAGAATTTGTAGCTTTTTCAATAAAGAAACATAAATTGTTTGTGCACCATTGGTTAACTGAACACACTCACATTATTTGTCAATTTGCAATAAATTACTTGTTCGCATATTAGTCATAATATTTGCTAATAAGTTTTGAAATTTTAGTAATTTTCACCAAAAAATTAAGTATACAGCAGGAAAATTTAAAGTGCCACCAAACACATAAACGCCATAACGATTTTATATATATCTTTTGTTAAATGACCGCAAGTTTCTTTATGAACATACATCTACATCTACACAAATGATATATATCTAGTTTAGCCACTTTATTCCCGCCAATCTATTGCCAAATTTTCTGAATTTTCCAGATATTTCCCAAACTCTAAAGGTTTGACCCTCACTGAATTGTTCTCAAACACCGAATTTGTGACTTTGGTATGAAGTGTTAGAGATATCAATGACAACACGTGACTCATGTGAAACATGTGATCCATATGAAAGACACCCCTAATGAAATTAATTAGATCCTAAAATCTCTCCATGATTATAGGAACACATGGGACTCATGGGATTCATGCACCTGTGTTTCTCATTCTTTCTCTCAATCAATATATTCTTGTTCTTTCTATCAGTCAATGTTTTTGTATTGTATCTCCTAAATCAATGTAAACATGTGACCAATATGTGTATATATATACAACCAAGAACTATAGCTAATGGTATCTTGTCTTTGCACAAATAAGTCTTTTTCTTCTTATTTATCTTGGTATCAGAGCAACTCCTGTATCATGTCGAGTATTTCCTCTTCATCTTCCCTCACCTCAATCCAAACACTTGCATCCATGGTTACTCTCAATCCCAACATCACTCACTTTCTAAATGTCAAACTCGACAAGGGAAACTATCTGCTGTGGCATTCTCAGTTCATTCCTCTTCTCAAGCTCCACGATCTCGAAGGCCTCGTCGACGGAACCTCTTCTTGTCCGGTCCGGTTCCTTCTACCGAGAAGGATGCTCAGCCCACTATCAATCCAGAATACACTCGCTGGATCAAGCTTGATCAGATGCTCTTATGTTGGCTTATCTCCTCGCTCACTGAGGCTGTTCTTGCTCATGTCGTCGGCCTCACCACATCTCGTGATGTGTGGTGCTCTATGGAGCGAATCTTTGCGTCACCCTCTAGAGTTAGAGTGCAGCAACTCAAATATCAGCTGCACACCGTCAAGATGGGCACCTCTTCTATGTCAGAGTACATCCAGTCTATCAAGTCCATCGTGGACAACCTGGCGGCAGTGGCTAATCCAGTTGCCGACTCCGACCTCGTCTCTACCTTACTCAGTGGTCTGTCTCCCGAATATGACTCGTTCGTCACCTCCATCAACACACGAGTCGACCCTGTACTGCCAGAAGAACTCATCGGCCTCATGCTTAGCAGGAGGATTTATCGTGGGCGTGCTATCACTTCACCAGACTCCACAACCCTCATCTTCCCTTCTCCTGCGGTTCATACTGTTTCCCGCACCCCAAGCTACCATTCAGCTCCATCTTTTTTTCGTGGTCGTGGACGTGGCCGAGGCAGGGAGCGCGGTCGTGGTCGTGGACGTTCCTTCTTACCGTCACATCAGTCCACCGGTGGCCGACCTCAATGCCAGATCTGCAATCGTTTTGGCCATTATGCTAACCAATGTTACAATCGTTATGATGATTCGGCTAGCCCAATTGCTCTTCTCCACTCTTATGGGAATAGTCCAGTCGATCCCAACTGGTATGTTGACTCCGGAGCCACTCATACCTAACGGCTGACATTGCGAATCTGGCGGTTCACTCCGAATATTAAGGACCCGACAGAGTTCACATGGGTAACTGGATAGGTTTGCCTACCCAAGCTACTGGTACTTCTTTATTGTGTTCTCCTGTTTTTCCTTTGTCTTGAAAAACCTTTTGCATGTTCCTGATATCACCAAAAATCTTCTGTCTGTTAGTCAATTTACTGCTGATAATAAAGTCCTTCTTGAATTTCACCCTGACTCTTGTTTTATTAAGGATCTCTCCACTCGGAAAACTCTACTGTAGGGACAACTTAAGGATGGTCTGTATGTCTTCTCCCTGGGGAATCATAACTTCACCGCCTCTCCCCAGGCTCTTCTTGGTGATTGTGCATCTTCCTCCGTCTAGCATGAGCGCCTAGGTCATCCCTCCATTAGAGTTGTCTCCAGTATTTTATCTCGGCATCAGCTTCCTTTCCTCCCTGCCCATGCTGGTACCCAACTCTGCATCCCCTGTCAGTAAGGGAAAAGTCACCGTCTTCTTTTTTCATCATCTTCCACGGTTGCTAATGCTCCTTTAGAGCTTATTCACTCCGATCTATGGGGTTCGTCTCCTGTGTCCGCTGTAAGTGGTCATCGCTATTATATTAGCTTTGTAGATCACTACAGTAAGTATGTTTGACTCTATCCTTTAATAAATAAAAGTGATGCTTTTTCCATTTTTCTTGAGTTCAAAATTCATGTGAAAATTTTTTTTGGGCGTTCCATTAAATCTTACTTGTCTTCTCAGGGTATCGCTCATCGTTTATCTTGTCCACACACTAGTGCCCAAACGGCACCGCAGAAAGAAAGCACTGCCACCTTGTCGAGACCGGCCTTACTCTTCTGCCTCGGTCAAATGTTCCATTCATTACTGGCCTTATGCTTTTCAAACTGCCTCACTTCTCATCAATAGAATGCCCACCTCCGTCCTCCATAATCTATCTCCCTACCAGAAATTATTTCATAAAGCACCTGACTACCTTTCCTTACGAATTTTTGGTTGTGCTTGCTACCCTCATCTGCGTCTATACCAAACTCATAAGTTTAGTTTTCGGTCCAGTCAATGTGTCTTCTTAGGTTTCTCAGCTTCGCATAATCAATGTTTGCATGTCCCCTCTGGTCGTATTTACATCTCTCGAGATGTTGTGTTCGACGAATCTTCCTTTCCTTTCCATTCTCCTCTGCCCTCCTCTCCCCTTACTTTCACGCCTTCACCACCGATCCCCATCTCCATGTCTCTGTTACCTTCCATTGTTCCAGTCCCCTCTTCTCATGCGGGCCCCATCATTGACTCTTCTCCTCCTCCGCTACCACCTCCATCACATACTCCACCACCTCCACCAGCACCCGCCGATGAGTCCTCCTCGTCCTCATCCTCAGGCTCTCCCAGTCCCCCTCCTATTAGGACCCACCATATGGTCACCAGAACAAAGGATAACGCCAGAATACCAAAAGTCTGACTAGCTACCCGGTATCCCATGCCTACCTATCTCATGGCTGACTTGGCCACCACTCCTGTCGAACCCACATGTTTCACGCAAGCTTCTAAAGATCTCAAGTGGCACCAAGCAATGGACACTGAGATGAATGCCTTGCTTAAGAATAAAACCTGGTCCATTATGCCATACCACCCTTCCATAAATTTGGTTGGTTGTAAATAGGTTTTCAAGTTAAAACATAAATCTGATGGTTCTGTTGACAGGTATAAGGCCCGCCTGGTGGCCAAGGGTTTTCATCAACAACCAGGATTAGACTATGGTGAGACATTCAATCCGGTCATCAAACCGATTACTGTCCGTACCGTGTGCAGTCTGGCCGTCTCCAAGGGATAGTCTATTCGACAGTTAGATGTGAATAATGCATTTTTACAGGGTTTTCTTACTGAGACGGTTTACATGGAACAACCTTCGGGGTTCATCAATCCTCCTCATCCCAATCATGTATGCAAGTTTTACCGCAGTATTTATGACCTCAAACAGGCTCCACGGGCCTGGTTTTCTCGCCTCAGCAGTTATCTAGTCACATTGGGCTTTGTGGGCTTCAAGTCCGACACGTCTCTCTTCCTCCGACGGGTCGGGACAGATCTTCTGGTTCTTATCTATGTGGACGACATCATCATCACAGGCAATGACTCACGGGCTGTCACTCGTCTTATTCAAGAACTAGGTCGGGAGTTCTCATTAAAAGACCTCGGCCCACTGCACTATTTCTTGGGCGTGGAGTGTCATCGTACACCCTCAGGTCTATTTCTCTCTCAACAGAAGTACATCCGTGACTTGCTTCTCCGACTCAAGATGGATGGTGTCAAGCCTGTCAGCTCGCCTTTGACCACTTCCTGTAAGCTATCCAAGATTGTTGGCAAGTCTCTCTGACCCCTTTGTCTATCGAGTACTGTTGGGGCTCTACAATACTTAAGCTTTACCAGACCCGATATTGCCTTCTCGGTGAATAAGGTCGCTAAGTTCATGCAAGCTCCAACCGATGAGCATTGGAGCGCTATAAAACGGATCCTCCGTTACCTCAAATCTACCATTCAACATGGCATTTGCATTTTTCTCTCTCGTCATTCTTCTGTACAGCTTACTGCTTACACCGATGCAGATGGGGCAGGGTCGATCGATGATTGAAAATCTACCAGTGGCTATTGTGTCTTTCTTAGTACAAATCTCATTTCTTAGAGCTCGAAGAAGCAGTGCACTGTGGCACGATCTAGCACTGAGACAGAGTATAGGGGCGAGGTCGTTTGGTTGCAGTCATTACTTCGTGAGCTTGGAGTTCCGCAATCTCCTCTAATAGTTCTCTGTGATAACCTCGGTGCAACATATCTCTCGATCAATCTTATTCATCACTCCCGCTCCAAATATGTTGAGATCGACATTCATTTTATGAGGGACTATGTCGCCAATGGAGTCCTGGATGTTCGATTTGTCAGCACTAAAGACCAACTAGTAGATATCCTTAATAAGCCTTTGAGCTCATTTAGATTTTCTATGCTGAAGAACAAGCTCTCGGTTCTTTCGAATTTGCTTCGCTTGCGGGGGTGTTAGAGATATCAATGACAACACGTGACTCATGTGAAATATGTGATTCATGTGAAAGACACCCCTCATGAAATCAACCAGATCCTAAAATCTCTCTATGATTATAGGAACACATGGGACTCATGTGATTCATGCACTATGTGTTTCTCATTCTTTCTCTCAGTCAATACATTTCTATTCTTTCTATCAGTCAATGTTTTCTTATTGTATCTCCTAAATCAATGTGAACATGTGACACAATATGTGTGTGTATATGCAACCAAGAACCATAACTAATGGGTATCTTGTCTTTGTACAGATAAGTCTTCTTCTTCTTATTTATCTTGAAGCAGAACAAATTCAAGTCATGCTAATTAGTTGGCAATTTTCATGTATTGACAACTGTCATGAATAGTGGTAGACTGACTCAGGCCAAAATATGGGCTGTCATAATCTTTTAGGTGTAAATTTTAACTTGCTTTGTTTCTGGGTTAGTTTGCTTTGGTTAAGCTAAAAACCTGGTGTTGGGGATTTTTGAAGCCTTCTCAAATCTGATCTTAACGAGCAATGAGATCACACCGAGCATGCAAGATAGGAGAAACAATACAAAAGAATAGGACACCACAATTTTACGTGATTCGGCCAAATCAGCTTACTTCACGGGGCACTGATGCAAGAGATCGCTATAAGAGATATTATAAGGATTACAAGAGAGTTCTTGTCTCTTTAACCTCACTCCATCTCATAACACTCTCTCAGATCCTTCTTTCATTCCTCACACAATGAGAGGATTGCATTCTTGCCAACCCACCTCTCACATTCCAAAGAAGTCCATATATATAAGTGGTAGCCCACACTAATTACACATCTCATTTGATGGAGAATCCAAGGAGTCATGCAGCGACAAAGAGTCATACACCATTTAGTCTTCCAAAACATGGGGATACAAAAGGCATGCATGAATCCATGTGATAGATGAAGAGTCATACACCGGATACGAGACACAACCCCAACAATCTCCACCTTGGCTCGAATCGGTGCGCCACAAAACTTGGAGATGCCCGTTGCGAATCAATGTCGGTCAACCAATCTTTGGCACAACACTATTACCACTAAGCGCTACTCGCGCCACCCACGCCCGGCGACGTGGCTCCCGCCTGCCACACACTCGCCGTGCGTCTTCAATGCTCCTCCATGTGTCTTTAGTGCTCCTCCGTGCTTCCCCGCGAACCAACGCGTGCTCGAGCTCCAAAAGCTCGAATCCGACGATCACCGGCCCGGCAACCAGCATGGGCCCTTGCGTACGAGCCTTCCTATGCACCTCCGATCATCGTCCATCCCGGAGCTCTATCCGCTCCACCTAGAACGAACCATTCCCGACATCCCGTCGGTCAAATCCGCTGCTCTAGCTTCTTCTTCTTCTCTTTGATGCCTCCGCCGATCACCACCGTCGACTCGACATCACCTTCTACTTGCGTCCTCACCCACGGATCCATCACCGTGGCTCTGATACCACTTGTTGGTGATTTTTGAAACCTTCCCAAATTTGATCTCAATGAGCAACGAGATCACACCGAGCATGCAAGATAGGAGAAACAGCACAAAAGAATAAGACATCACAATTTTACGTGGTTTGGTCAAATTTAACTTGCTCCATGGGGCATTGATGCAAGAGATCACTATAAGAGATATTATAAGGATTACAAGAGAGCTCTCATCTTTTTAACCTCACTCCCTCCATTTAATAATATTCTCTCACATCCTTCTCTCATTCCTCACACAAGAGAGGATTACATTCTTACCAGCCCACCTCTTACATTCCAAAGAGGTCCATATATATAAGTGGTTGCCCACACCACTTACACATCCCATTTGATGGGAATCCAAGGAGTCATACAGTAGACGAAGAGTCATACACCATTTAGTCTTCCAACACACGGGGATACAAAAGTCCATACATGAGTCCATGCAATAGATGAGTCATACAACGAATACGAGCACAACCCCAACACCTGGTTCATTTAATTTTGGTTTGGATCTGTAAACCCCATTTAAATGGCAGTTGAAAAGAAAACCCTCCTTGGCCTAATGTTGTTATTTACTGATTACGTGCAGCACTTTGAGGAGCTTGTAGAGGAGCATTTTATTCGCAGATCACATCATATTCTCCTGGCTTGCAAAGTTTACATGGACGGTGCTCCCGTGGGCTGTTCATTGGAGTCCAGAAAGGCAACGGGTATCGCTGGTCAAGACAACGGCTGCTCCACTGGTTTCAAAATCATGCTCGCCAAACTCTTTCCAAAACTTGTGTCAGGTTTCAGTGAAAGGGGGATTGATTGTAGCCAGTTCTTAAATAAGTTAACAAGTTCATCTCTGAAGGACTCAAGACTTGATCTAGAATACTATTAGTGTGTACTTACATTGTTCTCGCTGTATTATTGCTGTATTGAATTTGTGAAACCAGTGTTGTGTGAGCAGATCACACACTTGTGTAGCTATAAATAAGCTGATCTGTATGCTTGGGTCTCTAAACTCAGTATACTCTGCGCGCGCGCATTTGTGTATTCGAGTGTTGTAATGACAATGCTGGCTTGTAATTGTTAATAAGCACAACTGTGTGTAATGATATTTTCTTGTTGATATGTGTTATGTCTAGCTTAAGAGGATTAAACTGCAACTATGTAAAAGATTTGGCTATTGTAATTTCTTTGTTTTATGTTCTGAACATCAATTGCTCAGATGCATTGGTTTAATTCATTTTGAACATGATTTAGTTTATATGACACAACATGGCTGAATACAAGGGTCCCTCAGTTCAAAACCCTAATGTAAGAAGAAAAGAAAATGAATAGCAAAACATGCACTAATTTGACGAAATGTACTGGTTTTTTTTAAGTAGAGAAACTATCATAGTCTGTTATCAAATACCGTTTCTGTTCATTATTGTAGTGATATTCAAAATTTTATGTCTTTTTAAACCTATTGCACTTGCCAATGGGCGCTTTGTCTCTCTTGCACCCCAATACTGAATAGAAAAATTTGCACAACCCCAAAAAAACCCACACCCCAAAACCCTCTTTTTTACCCTTTTTTTTCTTCCTTTTTTTTTTTTTTTTTTTTTGAGAGAAAACGGTGAGCTTATATGGGCCTCCCGTGTTTCACTAAAAAGATTTTAATGAGAACATACAAACTAGTATGTACTTCCCTCACAGTGGCTCACCGGTTAGACCCTGTATTTGCTCCCCAAGGTCACCAATTCGAACACCCTAAGGGACATGTCGATTATCAAAAAAAAAAAAAAAAACCCAAACAACTAGCATGTAGAATAGTGTATTAAGTCCTTCTAATAGTTTGCACTCGCAAATGCTGGAGGAGCAAAATATATAAAAGTGCAATGTCGGCGACAAATAGGCTGACTAATAACATCGGAGTAAAAAAAAATAAAATACAGGCTAGCAAAATGCCAAGTTGAAAACCTGAGGTTTTAACAAATGAAGGAAAGGCACATCAACCGACCTAAGATGGGGTAAAATCATGGAGACAAATCTGATTTCTCTCTCATGTCATTACTATGATTGTCCAAATTGGGCCAGCCCACATTCGAGAGGCATAGCTCGGCCACTTTCTTTATATTGTGTGGCTCACTCGTTTAAGGTGTCAAAATGGATCATAAACAAAGCGAGCCGCTTTGGGCTTGCCTCCTTATGGCCCAATTCTTCCTCCTTTGACTCTTGGAGCCACTAAAAGTGATAATCTCGTCTCTTTGTAGGGCCTATTTGGTTAAGGGTGGAAGTGAGGAAGTGAAGAAGTGAGGAAGTGGTAATAGTTCCCTTTGGAACTTGGGAATTGGTTAGTAAGTTTTCCGGTGTTTGGATGTTATTGGGAAGTGTGATTTGAAAATGTTATGTCTTTTCCGATGTTTGGATGGTAATGTGGAAGTGGAAGTGGAAAAGTTGACCACAAAGTTGACTGCAAATAATATTAAAATAAAAATTAATTAAGAAAAATAAAAATTGGACTGTAATTAGAATGCAAGTGAGATTTACATGAGAAAAAAGTAACTATTATGTGCTACAACTTATTACAAATGAGATTTACATGACCACAAAATTAACTCTAGCACTCTGGAAGTGAGGAAATGGTTGTGTAAAAGAGAAAAGAGAAAGAAAAGAACTTTTTTCATTTTCCTTTTTCGGTGTTTAGATGAACAGCGGGAATGGGAAAAGACACTTCCCACTTCCTCACTTTCACCCAATTCCTTGAATCCAAACAGGCTGTAATAGACAAGAAATCTAGACTCCTAATTTAAACCCCACTTTGCACTAGACTATGAGCTTCTCTCAATAAATAAATAAATGAGATAAGAAATTGTAACAAAAATTTATTTTGAGACGAAATATCATTTATATTTCTTAGATCAAATTATAGTCAGATTGCCTTATGATAGAAAATATTAAATTAGTTCTAATCATGTTTTGTGCTTTTCCTCTTTTGTTCATTATTATAGTCTCATCTCTGGTCACATTGTATGCTCTATAATAATTATTGTATTTTACATGAAAAAATGATGATTTTGGGGAGGAAAAAAATTAGACGATTTTCTACCCTTTCTATGTAAGCTATTACCACATACATTAGTTTTCTTGTTGTTCACCAATTTGGTAAATGAATGTACCATAAACATAATAATATTTTCTCATTGTTCATCAATTTGAAAAAAGAAAAATGAAAAGTATCAACTGTGGCAAAAGTCATATTAATAAGAGACTAATATAACACCACCAAAGAAAGTGCTAACTAATAAAAATAAAAAGTTTTCCGCACTAACAAAATTACTACATTTATTTATACTAGTAAAATGCAAGTGCACTAAGTGTACATTAATTTGAAAGTATTTTTTATTTGAGAATTTTTATATCAAGTCAAAATTTTCTATCAATTCATAATCATCAAATGAAATTATCTAAGTGGTTGTCTATCAAAATTCATAAAAAATTAAGCAGAAATTATAGTTATTATCAAATAAAAGTATACTTAAAAGAAAAAAAAAAATAGTAACTACAAAACACAAAATATGAGAAAGTGAAAACTTACTTTTCTCTTGAAACTTTTATTTTTGTTCCGAACTATCTCTAGAAGCTCACAGTTTCCCAACGTGAACCAACACTTAATTGGTACCTCATGTAATTTGAAGTGATTCAAAATAATTCACATAAAATTTTCTATCAAATTTGTAATAATCAATCAAAGTTTTTACATCAGAATCTACCAAATTCCATAAAAAAATTGATACAAAAACTAATATATTTATTATCAAATAAGCTACATCTAAAAAGAAAAAAGAGTAAAAAGTTTTCTGTTAAATTCATAATAAT
This sequence comes from Agave tequilana, assembly GCA_038442645.1. Lineage (NCBI taxonomy): Eukaryota > Viridiplantae > Streptophyta > Magnoliopsida > Asparagales > Asparagaceae > Agave > Agave tequilana. Next base: position 42,572 of record JAVJIF010033507.1, on the reverse strand, counting down.
CAAACAAAGTTTCTAAATCGGAATCTACCATATTCCATAGAAAAAACATATATATTATAATCAAATAAGCTACATCTAAGAAAAATAGTTAAAAAACAAAAAGAATATAACAAAAATATTAGACTTACTTTTTTTTCTTTTGTATCTTTTCTTCTTTTACTTGCATCTATTTTCTTTTCTAGTTTTAAATTTGTGTTCTCCTTCTTTGGATAAAAAAAGAGCGTTTTAGAGAATTATATAGAGTGGGAACTATCTGAGAATTTGAAATCATGGTTTCGCAGTCAGAGCATTATTAGAGTAGAAAATTGGAAAAAGAAAACTTTCCTTTTTCGCTTTTATTAATTATAACAAAATTAAAATTTTGGACGTAGAAAATTGAAGAAAGCAAACTTTTCTTTTTCTCATTTTCACTAATTGTAGAAAATTAAAATTTTGTAGTGGCAGTGGAAAAGAAGGATCGAGAGAATCAAAGAAGCATGAGAGAAGTCTTTAATTGAAATTCTTCATTTTTCAATTATGAGTTGATGTGATTTAGAAAGTTTAGGTGAATTTCGCTACTGCCCCCTATGTAAAATCATAATTAGATAAAAACTCATCTTCATAATTTTATTCGCTTCAGCCACCTCCGTTTTTAAGCCAACCAGGTTTGTCTACGTGTCAAGCATAGAAGCGCTCCTCAATGATGAAAGATGCAAATCACCCTTAAAAATCACTTCGATAAAAGCGGGCCACTTTGAGAAAAGCAAGCCATTTCAAAAATGCGGACTGTTGGTATCTCATTTCTGAGAAATGCCTATTTTGATGACTGTGTCATGATCGTCGTTCTCACAAAAATGTCATGTTTCTGAGTCTTTATAGGAGTGCGATCATAATCATAATCCTCTTTATGAGGAGTGCGATCATGATCGTAGTGCTCACAAAATACTTATATTTTAGTCTTTATAGGATTATGATCATGATCACAGTCCTAATTATTAGGACATATTTCTGAGTCTTTATATGACTGCGACTATGATCGTATACCTTAGAAAAATGCCTTATTTTTTAGTATTTATTAAGATTGCGATCATGATCATAGTCCTTACAAAAACACAAATTTCAACCCATATTGTAACTGCGACAATGGTCGCAGTCCTTACAAAATGCTCTAACTTTCAATTAATAAAAGAACTGTGATCATAATCGTAGTTTTCTGATAAAGGACTACAATATAGTCACACTCCTCAAATAGGATTGCGATCATGAGTCACAATCTTCATATCAGCATCACCATCATCAGCAGACCCCCGTTCACTGGCATCGAATGATCTCCAATTTTTTCAGATTTAAATACAACAACGATCACAAACTCAAGAACTCGCGAGCACGATTAAACGAGAGCTACAAAAGCTTGATCCCAAAAAAAATTGGTCCAGAGGCTTCAGCCCTTGAGACCCCCAGGAGGGGGCCCTGCGTTCCCTTTCAACCCGTCAGCAACCTGAGCACGCAGGTTGACCTGCGAATTACTATATGTCGGCGTCAGGGTTGAGGGGGAAAGTAACGTTAGGGGCAATGAAAAAGTGTAAAAGAGAAAATAAAAATTTATAAAGAAGTCGTGGTTAGGAGGAATAAATTATGCTGATATGGATGAGACTGTAATAAATAAAATTATGAAGCTAAGTTTTTCTTATTATGAAATAAAATAGGTGGCTGTAGCGAATTTTTCATTTAGAAATTCATTTTAATTGAGATTTTTTATCAATTAATTGTGAGGATTTGCTATAATAATGGGTCAATAAACCAATCTTAATATAATTTGGAATCTTTTTTCTTTTTCTGAATCAACGGTGGAGATTTATAATGATAATCTAACGATCTAAAATCGCTCTCGACGGAAAATATTGGTGCTTTTATAGATCGCATACATATATTATTTTAACTAGTGAAATTATCTATTGAACATAATTTTCTATCCATTCTTTCAAAATCTGGAGACTCTACTTTGACAAAATTCTTGAATTCTATTTCAATGGGCCCTCTATTTCATATTTTAAATATCTAAGTTTTTTATTATACTATTTGAATTATTTGAGGTGACTTTGATAGAATGAAGAAATAATTAGGCAAGGATTAGTGTATAATCAGGTGTGAAAAAGATTTAATTAGGTCTTTTATTATTTTAATAGAGTTAGATTTAGGTAGCTATTGGTATGGTAAGATTGGGTAGATTCAATGGGGATTCTAAATATTATTTAAAAAAATAACTTGATACCTAGTATATCTATGTTAAGAGAAATCTGAAAAAAGAAGAAAAAGCATACACTTAGGGGCCGTTTGTTTCGTGTAAAAGTCCGTAATTCGTAAATGACTTACAATCCAGTTACAACTACGGCGTTTGTTTGGAGCGTAATTTGTAAAAGACTTACACAACCCAATTATCACTCACTGGCAACCCAATTACCACTCACTTACAGTCCAGTTACAGTTAATTTTGTAGTCATGCAAATTTGTATTATTTTTATGTTAATATTAAATTTTTTAATATTTAACATTTTTAATATTTATTTGCAATATTAAAACTTTTTAAATCACCAAATAGTTAATTTTATGGTCAACTTTTTCACTTACGACTTAGACATTACGACAACTAAACACCGTAAAACACAATACACTTTTTCACTTCCAACTTTATATTACCAACCAAACACCATAAAGCTTACATGCATGTAACTCATTTACAACTGTAAAAGACTTTACCAATTACGAGTTACGAATTACGACCAGTTACGACAACTAAACAGGCCCTTATATTTGCTCGTATAAGTGTACTATTAACCATATATTATATATAGATTATAGTTTAGAAAACTAACACATCATTCCCTTCAATCTCCTCTCTCTCTCTCTCTCTCTCTCTCTCTCTCTCTCGCGCGCGGAGGAATGAGTCTCTCTTCTTGCTGCAAGGCACAGTTCCAAAATAGGTTCTAAATTCTGCCACTGCCCCATCCTCGTACCGTCTTCGTCACCAACCTCACTCATGGATCCAAGCACCTCAGTGTCGTCCCTCATCAACAAACTAAACAGCACCCTCAAGATCACACCTAGCAACACAACTCCAATCCTCCTAGGTTAACTTCCCACCGACTCTGAAATCCATCAAATCATTATCTTAACTTTAGTCTCAGATAGATTTTCCTGACGAGCTCATGTCAAGGAAAGCATGGCAGTTGTGTGGAACAGTAAAGGTGGAAACAAAATTGCACTTTACGATGAGAAGCACTTCAGGGAGCATTTCCTGTCTAGATTGGATGCAAAAAGAATCTTGAGAAATGGGCCATGGTTATTTAAAATGAGCTGATTGTGATGGAGAATGCAGACCCAGATCATTACTAGAGAGTTACAAATTTGAGTTTTGTGAATTTTGGATCCAAATTCACAAAATACCATGGAATGTGTGGTAGTCACCGGCATTGCGAAAGATCTAGGGTCGCTGGTGTCGATCAATCGTCGTGATATCAAGAAATGGACGAGCTTTGCTCGAGTCAAGGTCAGTATTATTATCTCCAAGCCGCTGAAGACTCGTATGGTTATGCCTATTCCCAAATATGCTAATAATCAGTTTGTGTCCTATATGAGAAGCTCTCATGATTCTGCTTGTTCTACGTAATTACTGGCCACGAAGAAGCATGTTAAAACTTGCTCTCTAGATTAGAGTCAACCTTGCACAACTCCATACTACAGGATGAATAACGTCCTCAACTCGAAGAATTTCTCGAGCACAGATTGGATGAAGGCAATTACTTCACTACTCATCCACCCGCCCGCAGCCCACACCGTCGCTGACAACCCCCATAAACCAAAACCCTAACCTTAGCTCTATGAAAAACATTAACGCGTCTAGCAGCCAAAAAACCAATCAAACCCAAACTCGCTTCAACTTCAGCCCACCTCCATAGACCGCGTCCATCCTCGTCGTCAACCTCACCCTCACGCGAGCTCAAGTCGCAGCCTCGACTCATTAAACCCAATGGTCATCCCCCAAATCTAACCCCAATATGAACCACACCAAGTTCCCTCACCTTCTACCGCGCTTGGGAAAGCTTCCACCGAGCTTGGGAAAGCTTCCACCCCTGAACCCTACACTGCCCAGAAATCCACCAGTCCTTCCCTACTCGAGTCGCAATTAGCGACCCCCAATCCCTTGCCTATTCCTTCACCCACGGTGCCTCTGGCTCCTCTAATGTAACACACCGCTCTGCGGATACGGGAACGTTACAATGACGTATATACGCAGGGCGAGAATACCTGACAAACGTACGCTAAACCTCAGTACAGGAAAATAAACACAATATACACAATAATTCTTGTCTTAATAAATAAGTATAAGAATACATACAAAAGGGATAGTGAATACGATAGATATGGAAACAGTCATACATATGAAAGTACTGACAAAATAATAAAAATACATATGAATAATAAAGATGGCGGGTCTCCTAACAATATCCCCTGTAGTGTCAGGTACTATGATGACTCGAATCTCCAACATGCGCATGCAAACTCAAGGCCGTCAGAAAGTGACCTAGTGAGTCAAAAAATAAAGAAAGCGGTAATAGTATATTATAATAGTATTACAGCCACAATAATATATAATATATGTTTAATTACGAGTGATACAATATAATTATGCTAATGTTCGGTATAACTAATACAAAAATATTATATTCACACTATAACAATAGTAATACCTAGCATGCATGTTATAATGGTGATACTACTACAATCTTATGCAATTATATAAAAAGAATAACAATTAATATTATCAGAAAGAGTCTTAAATATATCATAAATCTTTATACTATAAGGTTATTATAATCAATAGGAGTTATACCATTACATGATATTATCAGTATGTGAAATAAAATATAATTTTTAGTGACATATCAATGTAATCAACTTGTTTAAATAACATATGTCATTTTTTATTACTTTTTATTTAAGATTTAAACTCTAGTAAAAATGGTATGATAGTATCGTGAATAATATGAATAATATGAACATATATACACGAAGTGCACAGGATACCCATACTAAGATGACGAAAACACATGGAATCTGGATTACATGAAATGCAGAGTATATGTGTACATGAATAACATGTCTGTGAAGAATACAAGAAGTACAAAGTATATATGTGACATGATGGTGGATAAAATAGAAAAAAGTATAACAAGTATAAATGGACAATAATATACATGTATCGAAAAGAGGTCATGTTATTTGTATAATAATAACAATCAATGCCGTCTGGTATTTTAATCAATCTCTTCCAGTGCACATACCACTGACAGTTCATACTGTAGCCCGTACACCAGCCGAACCCATCAGAACATAGTGTACGGGTACCATTTCCCACGAGAGAGTGACCAAATAACAAGTGTTCTCGATGTCATTATTGTATACTGTTTTACTATGTTAATTGGAAACCCAATAGTCAAGGAGCTCTAGTCAGGTGGATGTACCTCATGCATACCCGAGATCACTGTCTTAAACAGACCCCTGACTGCTGAGATCAAAGTCAGCCTTCTAACGCTGAGCAAGTATTGGAAAATGGGAGCTCAATGAGTTATAACAGACGGTAGCCAGCACTCCCTGTCCCCCTGCAGTGGGGCTATAATGGATCGAGACATCTGCCAACAAGACTTAGTCAATCGTTAAGTCTCTCCCATCCCCATGTTATATTTATTATTTTTAAACTATACAGTGTATCAGGAACAAGAACAATACATAGTACATGTAATATGATCATAGGACATGAGCTTTGTTGATATCATCAAACGAGATAATAAAAAACAAAAAATAAGAGATGTAAGATTCTAGAGGTGGCCTCCGTGGCTTAGATCAATGTGGCACTTAGTTTCACATATCAACAACACTCATGTCCAGTAAAAAGAGTCTCATATCGATATCAGTAACAAGAAATGGTCATATAACAGGAATACATGAATATCCATGTAATAGGAACAGTGATCCATGTAACAGGAATACTGAAACAATCAACGCATGTATATAGGTGTTATGTAACCGTGTCACAAGAACATAAGCTAACTTTATATAAAGTATTCGTGTAGCGGTAATACAAATATATGTAATAACGGTATTTAGTGGAATAGGGTATACGTGTATCAGTGTACTTGAATATAAAATAATAGTGTCAGTATAACAGTATCTGTGTAACGGTGATAGGTGGACATTGTTGGCCCGAAGGCCCATCACTCTAGTTTTGATGATGATCAACTCATGTAGTTATGTTTACTAATGATCTTGTGTTTAATTAGTGACAGATTTATGATCAAGATCTTAGTAGGTGCATAACTTCAACAAAGGATTTAAAGTCAAGTTTTGGAGCTAGCACGGTGTTTGGACCAAGTCAAGAAGGCTTCAAGTGAAGACTTCAAGAAGATGAAGACTTGAGTCTAGGTTTGTTTTAGAAGATTTTATTTTTAGATAAAATGTAAAGAATAGAGTAGTTGGTGGATTGCTCAAGTACTTATACACACACACTCTTGATAGTTTTGTTTTTACAAAAGATTTTCTATTTTAGAAAATACATGTTTAGTTTTGGTATTTCTTATATACATGTTTTATCCAAAACCATGTTTAGTGCATAATGTCAAAAACATAGATATTTCACCATGTTTGTGTAGTGGATCATATCCATACACACTATGCTTTAAAAGTAGTTTAAATATCTTATTTTTGTATTTGGAGATGTTTTGAAAAAATAAGTTTTGGAAAATACTGTTTTCATTTGAGCCAATTTTTCCAAGTTACAAAAATAGTTCGAATCATATGTAACATGTCTTGATTTTGTGCAAGCATGTTTGTTTATCAAAGTAAAATGTTAAAACTATTTTTGTAGATTTTCTGTAAATTTATGGGATTTTATTTTAGCCAAAAGACCAAGTTTTTACCCTATTTCAGACCTGACCTGGCTTCAGCCGGTCGACCGACCCGGTCGACCGACGTGCACGGACGTGCATGCTGAAAGCACACCTAGAGGGGGGTGAATAGGTGTAAATGCTAATCTAGAGCTAAATGCAACTAAGTGCGCTAAATGCGGAAGCTAATGCAAATTTTGCAATCACACTTAGTACAATCAACAAGTGTAGCCGAATTCCCCGTGAAGGGCTCTGGACTAACTCCTCTTGATTCCCCTTGAATGGGTTGAGGTGCTATGTGAAGCTCTTGTTGATTAGGTACAAGTGAGGCACACACAAACAACCAAGCATATACAAGATATAGCAATATGAAATATGCAAGGCACAACACAAGCAAATAGATATGATATGACAATATGAATTATGCTCAACACAAGCAAATATGATATGATGCTTTGCACAAATAAATGAGAGAGAGAGAGAGTTAGAGAGACAATGGATCAATCGCTAAGACAAGATATGTTTCGAGGTTCGAGCCCCTAACTCTACATCCCCGCCTACACCACCGTGTAGGATTTCCAATCCACTATCTTCCACCGAGGGAATCTCTACCAAAGAGGATTTGTTACAACTATGGAGTACCGAACTCCTCTCTCAATACAAACACCTCCTCACACAAGAGGGGTAGGCCCTTAGCCAAACAACAACAATCCACCTCACACTTGAGGATACAAACCAACAACCAACTCCACCTCACCAAGAGGGAGCAAACACCAATCTCCACCTCTACCAAAGAGGGAGCAAACCAAACCTCAACCTCTACCTAAGAGGGAGCACCCAACAAAGAAAAGGGTTTACAACTTGTGGTTCCAAAGACCACAAACTCAATCTTTTTTTTTTTTTTTTTCTCTTTTTCCACAAAACAAAGGATCCTAATAGATTAGGATAGATGATAGCTCAAGTGTAGAAAAACTAGGTGTTTTTGGAAACAAGCAACAAAGAAAAACTACTTGGGAAATCTCTTGTATATGATAGAAATAGAAGATCAAATCAAAATCCCAAAACCTAGTTTTCTTTGATTTTCCAAAAACCCAAAACAATTCAAAGATAAATCTTTTTGGCACAAAACTCTTTTTAAAACTCTTTTAAAACAGTAGAGAAAGTCTGAAAATTTTGTCTCTAAAAACCTTGGCCAAAAACCCAAAGAGATGGGGTTTTTATAGGCCCATCAGAAAACTAGCCGTTAGGCTGAGCTGGCAGCCTGACAGGCTGACGGTTGACCGGCCCGGTCGACCGCCAACGGTCAGAAATATGACCGTTGGGCAACTGCGGTCGACCGGCCCGGTCGACCCAAACAAACAGAGAGCAGAGCTCTCATCCCGGTCGACCGGTACGGTCGACCGTCCCATTGTCTCCAAACGTGCACAGATTTGTGCACGTCGGTCGACCGTCCCGGTCGACCGACTTCAGCCAAGTCGACTAGGTCAGTTGACTTAGTCGACTGATTGAAGCCTGGAACAGAAATCTGGGAAAGAAAAACAGTTTAAAAATATTTAAAAAATCTTTTAAGTCTTCTAAAAATTCACAAAACTTGTTTTAACATTTTATATTAAAATATAAACTTGGGATAAAAATTTCAAGACATATCAATCATATCAATTCATTTTTGAGTCTTGCAAATTTTATCAAAATCAAAACTTGTATTTTTATCAAACTTGATTTTTCAATACATGAATAGGATGTCAAAATAAGTTTGTCTAGCAAGTTTAAAGCATGTATGTATATTTAGAACACATCTAATATACATAAGAATAAAGTAAACTTGTTTTGATCTACTATTCATGAAAACCAAAATTCAAATCATAAAACGTGTGTGTTTGTGCACTTGAGCATATCAATTTTACTAAGCTTTACAAATGGATCTAAAACACACTATCTAAACTATGGATACCTAAGTCTTCTTGACGATCTTCATCTTCAAGATTACTTGCTCCAAAACTCCATCCATGGGCTAGGCAAAGTGTGATCTTGAAGTTTTGGCCCTGGAATCATCATGAAAAGCTTCTAAACTCCTTTGTTGAAGCTAATCACCAACTAATATCTTGGTTAATGATCTAAAACTTAAACCACACAAGATTATTAGTAAACATAACTACATGAGTTAATCATCATCAAATCTAGGGTGGAAGGCCTTTGGGCCAACAATCTCCCCCTTTTTGATGATGACAAAACTCATAGAGTTATATATGCATGGATTAAAGTTAAGCTTCAAAGAAGCTCCCCCTTAACTCATGCATAGACAAATAAACATAAATATGCAATGAATATTAAACATGAATGCATAAATATGCATAAACAATAAACAGGTTCTAGATACCAATGCAATGTTCAAAAACAAAACATGCTCTAGATACCAATTAACATACATTAAACTATATTAAACTTAATATATGCAAAAACATAAATATGCATATATAAAATGCATGTTCAAAAACAAAACATGCTCTAGATACCACTTAACATACATTAAACTATATTAAACTTAATATATGCAAAAACATAAATATGCATATATAAAACTCAACCAAATCTTTCTCCCCCTTTTTGTCAATCATCAACAAAGGGGTAAACAATCAAAACAATAAATAAAATGAGGGGTAAAAATCTTTCTCCCTCTTTTTGTCAATCAAAACAATAAAAATAATGTTCTCCCCTTTTTGTCTAAAAACAAAAATAAGGTCAATAAGGGGTGACAATCAATTTGGATATCAATTGAAAATATGTCAATGAAGCATCTTGATACCAAATGAAAATAAACAAAGATCAATAAATGTTATATGCTATATACATTCATGAAGAGGAAGACGCTAAGTTAACTTCCCTACACATATGCATTACATGAAGGAGGGATGTTAAGCCCTAATTCACATAACACACATTATGTAATGAATAAGAGGAGATGTGAAGCTCCCCCTACACACGTGTACCACATAAGAAAGAGATGTTAAGCTCTTCAATACACAATACACTCAACATGAATCTATATGTGGGAGAGATTGTAGGCTGTCTAAAAATGACTAACAGACCAGCCATTAAGGAAGCAGAGTCTCAAACTCTAGACGCGGAATCGATGCTCGCGTCTCAGCATTAAGACGCGTTGGCTCTACACCCGCGTCTCAACGTTCAGACGCGTCGGCCCGAAGCCCGCGTCTCAGCATCAAGGCGCGTCGGCCCGACGACCGTGCCTCAGCATCCAGACGTGAAGGCCTGAAGCCCGCGTCTCAAACTTCAAGGCGCGTTTGGCTCGACGCCCGCGTCTCAAACTTCAAGGCGCGTTCGGCCCAACGCCCGCGTCTCAGTTGCAACTGCCCTGATTGCGGGGCCAGTCACCGCGCATGTAGCGGGTAGTGGCCCATCATTCGGGAGCGTTTTCAGGAGGCACCTTCACCCCCTGAGACCCCTATAAATAGCCTTGTTTGCTATGAAGGGGGGGAGGATCGAAGCTTGGGCGAAGATCGGAGTTTTGAAGGGAGAGGGACACAGAGAGGCTTTTAGCGAGGATCGAAGCTTGGGCGAAGATCGGAGTTTTGAAGGGAGAGAGCTTTGAGATAAGGCATCATCAAAATCAATCCAGGCAAGAGGATCATCAAGAGGGAAGCACGACTCTTCAGCGAGCTTACTGAGTACTAGCCGCTCTTCGCCTACCTCCTCTTTGAGAGTTTTGGTAGACGGAGCTGAGTTACTCTTTCTACCGACCGAAGAGAAGACCCCCGACGGTCCAGGACGGTCATCTGGTCAACGGAGAACAAGATTCACTCTCCATCGCCACACGAAGAACCCAGCATTAAACAAAGGGAAGATTCAGACATCCTCCCTCCCTTGTAACTGGAAAAGAGGGAAGAGTAGTTCTTTTGGTTGTAATCGTTTCGCTTGAATCAAGGAAATCTTTTACAGCTAAAACCACTTTCTCCGACCACCAACTTTCCGGCCCCTACAAGAGATGGCGACTCCGCTGGGGACTACCTTCGTTACTGACGAGCGCACCGTGGTGCAAGATGACGTTCTCCGTAAGGGGAAAATGGTCGAATCCCTCGTCGTCGAGTTCGACCAGGCGAAGTATGAAGAGTTCCTCTCTTCTGGCTCCAAGAGCCCAAAGACCCGCGTCTGCCGCAGGGTCTCAAGTGGACAGCCCCCTGAAGCCCAATCTGAGGCTCTGTCGGGTACTCCTGCTGCCCACTGTGCCAAGTTTGGTTCACGCGCCGACGCCTCCCAGAAGGCCCGCGTAACCTCAGACACCTCTACTGCGATCAACCGCGTCGCGCAGAGCACACGCGCCAACGCCTCTCTGAAGGCCCGCGTGGTCCCTGGCACATCTACTAGTGCGATCGACCGTGTCGCACAGAACGCCCGCGTCAGCGTCTCTCAGGAGACCCGCGTGGCAAACACCCCTGGTTCTACAAACCAGGAAGTTGTTGGCTTCTCTCTTCCTCCACGACGCAATCGGAATGCCGAGCGTCGACAGAGAAGACGCGCGCGTCAACACTCGGTCGGAACCGTTGGTTTTCTGACTGGGGTTGAACGCAGCGTACGATCCGATGCCTTGCCCGCACCTCGGCCAGTGCGAGAGGTCCGCGTTTGGCGACCCAAACGCGAGACTCCCCAAGTTGAGCCTTCTGGAGACCAACTTGCCAAACGCCAAAGTGAAGCTTCTGCGTCTTGTCAAACGCAGGAAGCACGCGCCCATAGGCGTGGGGCCCAGCAGCCCACTCTCTCCCAAGTCTCTCTGCTCCAACGCAGCAGACAGCAACGCGAAAGTCGCGTCTCATATCAACAGAGACGCCAGATGCGCGTGACGCAGCCGCAACGCAACAGCCGCGTTTCTGAAACCGGTGTCCAGGCTGAACAGCACATGACTGTCTCCCGTCGTCCACGTTGCGAGACCAGTCTCTTTAATCCCCCTCCCACAGATTTGAGGGATTATTTGACAAGGAAAAGGAGTGCCAATCAGACCACTTCTCCATGCTGCTGTCAACAGCTCATCCAGATGCTCTCTGGATGCCATTGCGAGTCAGGCGTGCAACAGCCGTCTTTAATTAGACAGCTGACCCTGATTCCCCCGTCAGCCAAGAGAAGACGCTCCCACAGGAGGAGAACCTTCTCAGATGTTGAATACCCGGAGCTTACTGCAAACATGACTAGCAGAAGCAAGGGAAACAACTAATGGTCAACTCAGAGGAATCTGACTCTGAACCGGAGGGGGTGTATCAACACACTCGCACCCGGACAGGGGCCATTCCCCCAATTGACTATAATGCCTTAGCCCGCGGCATTAGAATGGGTGGTTCTCACTCCGCTATAGTGGAGTCGCAGGCTTCAAACTCTTCCGTCGAGAAGGAGGCTTCCGCCTACATGGCCGACACTCCTGAGGAGACGACCAGGCGTTTAGAGCAGACGCAGAAGCACCAGATGGATATAATCGCCTCTCAACAGAGATCCATTGACTCCCTCAAGCATATGCTTGAGAAATTGCTTGAAGAAAGAGCGAGATCTCCTCCTAGACGACCGAAGGGGAAAGGGAGAAAGGGAGGAAGCCCACCTTCCGAATCTTCTGACGAGACACGACGATCTACCTCGGATGTGTCCAAGCCCTCGTCGCAGGCAAGAAGCGACCAGACCCCGGGAAAGGCTCATGCTAAAAGAATGAGTCAACTGGAGCAGCGCCTCGAGTCCCTTACCAACCGTAAAGGCCTCCAAGAAGCTGGAGTAGTCCGGCCCTATCCGGCCGAGTGGGACTTAGTCCCGTACCCTCCTAAGTTCAAGGCTCCAACTCTCCAAGCATTTGACGGGAAGGGGTCACCCAACCAGCACATCTACTACTTCAAATCCCAGACCGGGAATGTGGTAGATAACGATGCCATCCTGGCACGCCTATTCATTGGCACCCTAAAAGGGTTGGCCTTTGAATGGTTTATGAAGCTCCCGGAAGGTTCCATCAAGAACTGGGGCGACTTGGAGAGGCTGTTTCTAACACGCTTCTTCGAAGATGATTCGGAGGTCACAATGCCTACCCTTTTAGCTACAAAACAGCGAAAGGGAGAGTCCGTCAAGTCTTTCGTAGAAAGATTTCGGAACATGGCACTCCGATGTTCAAGCGGCATGACCCAGGCCACCCTGGTGGAAACATGTCGCCATAATCTCCAAACCTCACTCCTTGCTCAAATAGGAGTTGCTGAAAGCCGCACCTGGAAACAATTAGTCCAGCAAGGTGAACAGGCTGAGGAGATTGTTGCCCGCGTCAGAGCGGAAGAAGGCAAGCCCAGGCCAGAGAGGTCGACAAGGCGTGCACCAGACACCTCCCTCCAGACGAAGCGGAAGGATAATTTGGCGACGGAGACCAAATCTCCCACCAAACCTCAAACAGGCAGGGCAAGTGGCTCTTCAAGCCAGCCACGCCCCAACAAGCAGTATTCCTTCAAGGAGGAACACGTCGATTCGCTCTTCAAGCTACTCAACAAGAGCAATCGACTGAAGCTCCCTGAAATTAGGCGCCCGGAGGAAGTCGGCAAGACCGACAATCCCACCTACTGCTTATACCACAGGATGCTCGGTCATCCTACCAAAAGCTGCTACGTCTTTAAGGACATCCTTCAAGCTCTGATTGACGCGGAGGTATTAAAACTCCGACCGGAGCAGAAGAAGATGACGGCCAACATGACGTCGATTCTCCAGTTTGGGACACGACCCCCGACACCCGTGGGGGTGATCTCTGTCCCGAAAGGAGAACTGAGGGTGGTCAACACAGACCCTCATCAGCAGCAGGAGAAAGGCTTGGTACCCGTCCCTACACCTCGAGGGGAAATCATGTGGGTCCACCCTGACCTCGTCGACGAGCAACAATGGACGACTGTGACCAACAGGAAGTCCAAAGGCAAAGGGAAGGCTTCATCTTGCCATGTGATATGCGCCTCCTCTCGAGAAGCGGACACTGATGTTCCCTCGCTGACTGACTCAGAAGAGGAACAATAGTCCTGGCCGCGGAACCCGACCCACCAACGGCAGGAACCCGTTCGGGGCAGGCATACCTGAAACAGTATGGCGAGACAGCCGTAGCTCCTCCACAACCAGCTGCAGAGCCAGCAAAGCCCTCCTCTAAACAGCCTGGGGAGAAACAGAAAGAAACTCGGTTTTCTCGAGCTCTTCTAAAAGGTGCAGCAGAAGGATCCTCGACACCTTACCGCTTCGATGTCTTGGCTCAACTAGCCAACATCCCGGCACGCATTACCTTGTATGAGCTCCTGAGGCTATCAAAGTCAACCAGAGAGGCTCTACAAGAAGCTTTGGCCAATGCTGAGGTCTTCATGACCCGTGTGCCAAGGGAGGAAGATGTAGAGGATTGCCTCCACGCCTCCCAAATACTCCCTGCATCACCTTCACAACAGACGACATGCAGGTTAAAGGGAAGCATGACCGACCCCTATACTTCACAGGGTATATTGGGTCATCCGAGGTGAACCGCATCCAGGTAGACCCAGGGTCTGCGCTAAGCATCATACCTCGCCGGGTTATGCAATTTCTAGGCATTCCTACCCATCGTCTGAGCCCTACCCAGACGACTATTTACGGGTTCAATGCCAACAGCTCCCGCCCGATGGGGAAGATCAAGCTCAAATGCCAGATCGGGAGCTTCAAGTCGGAAGTGACGTGTTACGTCATTGACGTGGACACTTCCTACAACCTGTTGCTGGGACGACCATGGATTCACCGCAATTCCATCGTTCCCTCTACTCTCCACCAAGTCATGAAATACATTGACGAGAGTGGACAGGTCCGAACGTTGATTGCCGAAAGGCATCCGTTTAAAGGGGTTGAAAATTATTTCACGGACTCCCTCTTATATCAGGATCCGGAGGAGACTAATGAAACCCCACAACCAGAGGAGCCAGACTCTGGTAATGAAGCTGACATTGAGCCTGAGAAAGAAGAGTGCCTGTGGGAGTTGGAGCCCATTGTAAAGAGCACTAATAAGCTCGATGTTGATACCACCGACGATGCAGGCGGTTGGTATATTAATGAAGATTTAGATTTCGCGTATTTCCCTGCGTGTGAGTCTGATTCAATACCGTCGGATACTAGTACCGACGTAGATGAGGATGTCTGGTCGGCAATGGATGTTTTGACATCATTGCATGTACCCATAAAATCATCCTTCGGGACGTACCAGGATAATGGAGACGCGCAAGAGTCTGTATTCATGGTTCCAGCCAGATGAAAAGGCCAAAGACCAATACTTTTGGGCGAATCGCATCTGAACCAATGCCCCACGAAGAATCGGAAGGTGAGAATGAATCCCCTCAGTTCGATCATTATGAACCGAGAACGCTCAAGATGATGAAGCGCATGGGGTATGATCTAACCAACAGGCCAGGATTGAACTTCAGAAAAGGAAGAAGAACACTGCTTCGATCCTTTGTACCGAAAGGAAAAACCCCTGATTACTATCATCAGACGCGCCGGGGGTTGGGCTATATATCAACTCCAGTGCCATCAGCCTCTGATTCGGAGAGACTGTCAAGTCATGACTGCTCATCAGACACGTCGTCGTGGGAATCAGATGTCAGTGTCGGCAACATCTTCAAAGGGCTTTCAGTAAACATGGTTTCGACAAGCCATCTGGAGGATGAAGATGAAGAAATGATCCAATCCGATACAGATCCTTGGATCAAACATTTGAATGCTCTTTGGGACATCCGCTTTGAACAGCGTGAGCCACCCACAGAAGACGAGGTTGTTCAAGTCAACCTAGGAGATGAAGACAATCCTAAACCCATCTTCATAAGTGACGGCCTGTCGCCTCCAGAGAAGAAGGATTTAATATCTCTTGTACAAGAGTATATAGATGTCTTCGCCTGGAATTATGAGGACATGCCTGGACTTGATCCTCAAGTGGCTATGCATCGCCTCAACATCAATCCGGACATGAAGCCTGTTAAACAACAGCAGCGACGGTTCCGTCCAGAGATAATGGAGGCAATCCAATCAGAAGTCAGGAAGCTTATTGACTCCGGCTTTATCAGGGAGGAACAGCATCCCGACTGGGTAGCCAACATCGTCCCCGTCGCCAAGAAGAACGGGAAGATCCGGATCTGCATCGACTTCCGTGATCTAAACGAGGCCTGCCCCAAAGACGAATTCCCATTGCCAATCACAGATGTCATGATTGACAATACTTGTGGATTCGAGCGAATGTCCTTTATGGACGGGTTCTCAGGATATAATCAAATCAAGATGTATCCCGATGACGAAAAGCACACCTCCTTCAGGACACCTCTAGGGGTATATTGCTACACCGTCATGCCCTTCGGTCTGAAAAATGCGGGGGCAACCTACCAAAGGGCCATGAATGCCATTTTCCATCGGCAGATACGCAAAACGGTGGAATGTTATGTCGACGACATCGCGGTGAAAAGCCGCACTAAAGGTGATCACATAGCAGACCTGAGGGTGGTCTTCGACATCATGCGGGCTCATCAATTGAAGATGAACCCCACCAAGTCCTTCCTGGGGGTAGCCAGTGGCAAATTCCTAGGGTTTGTTGTGACTTCCACAGGAATCCATTTGGATCCGGAGAAAGTCCGCGCTATCCAAGAGATGCAACCCCCCAGAAGCCTCAAGGAGCTCAGAGGATTACAAGGACGATTGGCATACATCCGCAGATTCATTTCAAATCTCTCCGGGAGATGCCAACCCTTCGCTAAGCTGATGAAGAAGGGCGTTTCGTTCATTGGGACGACGCTTGCCAGCAAGCATTTGAGGAGATCAAGCACTACCTCACCCAACCACCAGTCCTGGCGGCTCCGGTATCCGGAAAGCCTTTCCTGGTGTACGTCCGATCAATGGATCATTCTTTGGGAGCTCTACTAGCTCAGAATGATGACCAGGGGCGAGAACAAGCAATCTACTACCTAAGTAGAACGATGATCGGAGCCGAACATCGGTACAACCCGATCGAGAAGGAATGTTTGGCACTGGTGTTCGCTATTCAGAAAATGCGACACTATCTGGTGGGCCAAACCATAAATGTCATATCCAAAGTCAACCCCCTGAGGTTACTTATGACAAAGCCTTCTTCACTAAATGGCCGGCTGGCAAAATGGGCCATATTGCTATCACAATATGAGATGCATTTTCTGTCACAAAAGGCTATTAAGGGACAAGCGGTGGCGGACTTCTTAGCTGAACACCCAGATCCCAGGGCAGCCAAACTCTACGAGGATCTCCCAGACGAGGTCGCCGAAGCCTGCCTGACCCAGACATTGTTCGAAGGACAAGTATGGCAACTTTTCTTCGATGGTGCATCAAGAACAAGCCCTAAGGGACACACAGTAGCGGGGGTAGGAGTGGTACTCGTCTCCCCACAAAATTACGTGATTCCCCGAGCGATCTCGTTAACCGAGCCCTGTTCCAACAATGTGGCGGAATACAACGCTCTTTGATTGGGATGCAATTCGCCGATGAGATTGGCGTTAAAAATCTCGAGGCGTACGGTGACTCCAAACTCATCGTCAGCCAAGTTCGCGGAGAGTATGAGGTCAGGCATGAAGATCTAGTACCCTACTACAACGCGACAATCCACATGGCCGAGAGGTTTTCAAACTTCTACATCGACCATGTACCGCGCAAGCAAAATGCGCATGCAGATGCACTTGCATCCCTTGCTGCCTCCTTAGCTCTTCCAGCTGGAGCAATGGAGAAGGTATTCGTCTATAGCCACGACCTATACTGCCCAAAAAGTCCCCTCGGAGACTGTCCAGGGTCAACGGGAGACCATCACGACAAGGAAACACTGGAAGTGTCGACCGATCCAGAGCTTAAAGACTGGCGATTCCCCTACATTGATTTTGTCTTATACGGCATTCTGCCCGAAGACACCAAGGAGGCGGCCGCCATTCGGAGGAAAGCCTCCAAATTCTACTACAATGCGATTTCGCGAACATTGTATCGTAGATCGCATGACGGGATCTTGCTCCGGTGCCTCTCATCAAAAGAAGCCCACGAAGTGTTGAAAGAAGCCCACGATGGTACGTGTGGAGCTCATCAACCTGGCCCGAAGCTGGCAAACCGACTCCAAAGATTGGGTTACTACTGGCCCAAGATGGTTGCCGATGCTGTTGCCTATGCCAAAAGATGTCACGCCTGTCAAATACATGGCGATTTCATCCATCAAGCACCAGGATACCTCCACTCTACAACCTCTACCTGGCCGTTCGAAATGTGGGGGATGGACGTGGTTGGTCCTATCAGCCCACCATCATCAAAGGGACATCGGTTCATCCTAGCGATAACCGATTACTTCTCAAAGTGGGCCGAAGCTATCCCTTTGAAAGAGGTGAAATCTTCTAACGTGATCAAGTTCGTGAAACATCACGTCATTTACCGGTTCGGTGTGCCTAGGCGGATTGTCCATGACAATGGACCCCAGTTCATCAGCCAGGCTTTTCAGAGATTCTGCGCCAAGTTCAGAATCCAGAGTGTGTCATCAACGGCATACTATCCGCCCGCTAACGGCCTCGCAGAAGCTTTCAATAAGACTATTGGCAAGCTTCTCAAGAAATTCGTCTCGAAAAGTCAACGGGACTGGGACGATAAGTTGGGCGAATGCTTATGGGCCTATCGCACGACTGTGCGAACCCCAACTAAAGCCACGCCATTTTCCTTGGTGTACGGATGCGAAGCCGTCCTTCCACTGGAAATCCAAATTCCATCTCTTCGCGTCGCCTTGACAGCGGAAATGACAACAGAGGAGAAGCATCGACAGCGACTCCAAGAATTGGAAGCCTTGGACGACAAGCGTCTGCAGGCCCAACAACAAATCGAGCTTTACCAAGCTCGTATCACCAGAGCCTTCAACAAGAAAGTCAAATCGCGAACTTTCAAGAAAGGCGACCTCGTCTTAGCCGTCCGAAGACCCATGGTCATGACGCACAAGACGGAAGGAAAATTCCAACCCAAATGGGAAGGACCGTTTGTAGTAGAGTCAGTCTACTCAAATGGATCGTATCGCCTCATAACCTCAAATGGCGATACACTCATGATGCCAATCAATGGCAAATTCCTGAAGAAATACTATCCCTAGATGGCATTCTTCCACCGATCAAGTTAAAAATACACCTCTGATCGGAAACATCCAACGCCTCCGACGGCTAAGGATAGAGGAAAATGTTGGCTTTAAGTCCAACATAAGTCTTCGACAACTCATCATGCTGAGGGGAAGAGCATGGCTAGCCCAACTCAAACGGTAGTTGGTAAAGGCATGTCAAACCCGTTGACAGCTGAGGATTTTCTAAAAATCCTAAGGGACACGTTCCCATTTGATCCGACGCCTCCGACGGCTAAGGATAGAGGAAAATGTTGGCTTTTAAGTCCAACATAAGTCTTCGACAACTCATCATGCTGAGGGGAATAGCATGGCTAGCCCAACTCAAACGGTAGTTGGTAAAGGCACCTCAAATCCGTTGACAGCTGAGGGTTTGCTAAAAATCCTAAGTGGACTTGATTCCACTCTTCCCTCCAAAAATCCCTTACCAATTCTCATCCATAGAATGGTAGGACCACAAAATGCAATCATTACCATGTTAACACTATACCTCTGGTAATGAATACTCTTTGTCGAGTACAAACCTGGCTTGTTAACTCTGCATAGAGTAACAAACTCTCAAATTTGCCAAGTTAACACTATACCTCTGGCACTTCAAATTCCGCTTGTCAATTCTCATCAATAGAATGACAGGTCCTCAAATTGCTCCTATCGCAAGCAAATTCTTGTCAAGTTAATATCACACCTCTGACAAAACTACTGTTTAAAGTTAACATTACACCTCTAAGCAGTACTTCGAGTGCCTGTCAAATTAATATCACACCTCTGACAGTCACCTTTCTTCAGACTTTCATATCGAAGCTGAAATGGACGATGCCAAGTTAACACTACACTTCCAGCATCCGAGTCATTGCTAAGTTCAACAATACACCTATGGCTATGACCTTTCCTCGACTTCCTTGTCCAAGCCGAGATGAACGATGCCAAGTTAACACTACACTTCTAGCATCCGAGTCATTGCTAAGTTCAACAATACACCTATGGCTATGACCTTTCCTTGACTTCTTTAAGCCGAGACGACTAATGCCAAGTTTAACATTACACCTCTAGCATTACTATCACTGTTAAGTTAAACATCACACCTATGACAGTGACACCCTCAGTTTTCCCAAATAAAACTGAGATGCTGATGAGTTAGGTTAATATCACACCTCTAACTCACGTCCTTGTCAAGTTAATATTACACTTCTGACAAGACTACTTCTAAACCGTTAAGTTAATATCACACCTCTAGCGGTAAAAATCTTACTAGATTCCCCACGAGTCTAGTTTCATTTGATATTCTCCCCAACCGAGTATCAAATTCATTTGGAAGGCATTGTTGGTTAACATTACACCAATAAACAATGCTTCCATCAAAATCCCCAGCTGATCTTAAATCAAGTTAATCCCAAATCCTTGATAAAAGTTCACTTTCTCTGGGGGTACGCACTCCACCTGTCACTTTCTTTTATAAAGTGGCGGGTCCACCAAAATCATTCTTTTGCTTCTAAAACAAAACGTTCAAGACAACAGAAAGAGGCAAAAAGAAAAGTGTCACTTTTATTCATATCCAAACACATGAAAGTGATACAAAACGCTCTCTTATACAATGAGATTGAGTGTTACAATTAAGGAGTACAAAGAAGTCCCTCTCCCTCTCTGAGGCCGTACTCACTCCTTGAAGCCGCATCTGATCCTAAGTGCATGATGTCCGAAGAAGTGGCGACTGTTGGAACCGGTTGCACTTTGATGCATGACGCCAACTTCGAAAGCGCCCTAGCTGACTAAGCCAAGAGCAAGGGTGTTCTTGAGGTCCGGTGGCAACAGAAGGTCCTGCAACCCTTCGTTCAGGCGCGCCTCTTTCCCTAGTAGACCATCCAACAAACATGGAGTCACTCTTGGGGTGAGAGCGGAAGTTTCGGAGTCATCACAAAGGATGCCACCCTCCACTCGGTCCAGCGGCAGCAGAGAGTCCTGCATTCATCACCATCCCTTTCCCCAGCAGGCCATCCAACGGAATGTCCTCGATGTCACTTCTGGAGTTGGGAGAGGAAGAGGATCTTCTCCGCCACCGTAACCGCCGGACCACCCTCGCCGATACTCAGCCTATCCATCTCTTGCACCAGATCTGAAGAGACCTTGGCGAGGGTTGGGTCCTCGTCAGAGATATAATTTAATCTCTCACAAACGACGAGGACCATAATTTAATCTCTCACAAACGAACGTGGAGCAAGTTCGCCAGCCGGTATATTCTTTCTGGGGCCCAGCAAACCTGAAAAAGGACAAGCAAGCCTACCTGCAAAGAATAAGCAAGAGAGTCAGAAAATCTGGAACTCAGTACATTTTCTATAAAGGAAACTGAGTAACAGAACGCGGCAGCCATTCAAGACTTCAGACGCGGGAATGACCCGCACAGTCAAACAGACGCAAGTCAAACTGCGCCACGCATAGGATTCAAACGCGGCCTCAGTTTGTACCCGCGCCTAATGCACCAGACGCAAAGAATTTCAGAACGCCAAAAATTGCCATCTCTCTGTTGGGTGAACAGGAGTTGCAAGATTCAGGTCTGAAACGCGCCAAGGCAGTAAAACGCAATGGGCAAAGCCAGCGTCAAGCGCCTGCATTCAGAGAAGTCAAGTCACTGGCACAAATTCCAGAGGAGGAATGCACCGGGACTTCATTCAGATCATCATGCCGAAGTTCAGGCTATACACATCATCGGGGGACATACCAGCAGAGACCTCTGGCCAGAGTTGGCCTCTCTGCACCCAAACGCAGGCGTCCAAGATGATCCGAGAGGGGGTTCTTCTTGAAGAAACCAAACCGAAGCGTGAGAGCTCTGGGTCATCTTCATCCTCGGAATTACCTTCGTCCATGGAGACGGAGTCCCTATCAAGAAACTCTTTTCTGAAGAAGGTGGGACTTCTCAGAGCAATCCACCAAAGAGAAATAATCCAAGCTTGGATTATAGAAGGGGAGCCAGTCGAGTTATCGAATGATCCTTCTTGCTGACGTTGCTGAATAAGTAATTGGCCCAGGATAGATGCCTAACTCCATGCGTCCTCCAACCGGTTACCTGACCACAAATATGGAAGTGGCACATCACTTCCCAATAGGTCTCGTACACCTCAGGGGAATCCTTCTTTATAAGGTCAAGCTCCCTAGCAGTCGGGACATATTCTTCATAAGGGAACCCCCATCACCAGCCCCGAGACCTCATGCAACTCATGCAGTGCAAGGCCCATTTCTCCAACCGGGGTAAAGAATGTCCCCGTCTGAGGGTTGTAGCGCTCCAAGATCCCGAAGAAGTTGTGAGAGCTCATTGGGATGCCCCATTGTACAGCCCTGACTGCTGAGTATAATCTCACATGCTCAAGCAGATCTCCAAGATCGGAGAGGACAAAACCCACCATCCTGCCCCACCAAGAATTCTCCGTGGAGTGGACCCATCCTGGCAAACGGAACTTGGCCGGATAATCACCCTCTACTTCTATGAACGAATTGAGAAAGGTGGTGGCAAGCTGCGGGATCTCTCCGACGGGAAGCTCAGACTTGCGTGACCGGGAAACAAGCCGAGGACCGCCCGGTCATGGCAATCATGACGGTATACGTTCTGGGATTTGAAATTCCCAAGGGTAATCTCAGAGATATCCCGGGACACGTCCCACTTCATCTTCCGAAGGACGGACAGATGTTGGAGATAAGACAATGGGAGCATCCTCTCCATAGCTGGAAGGAAGTATCTCCTCTCCCCTATCTGACGGAGCCACCTGTAATTCCCGTCATACATTGGGTTGCCACCGTCGCTGACATGATCTCCAAAGAAGAAAGCAGGCTTCTCCAGCTTGATGTGGTATCCGTTGCAAAGACTGCATCGGTCATGAGCACCCGAGAAGTCCTCTCATTAACATGGGCAATCATTTCCCTGCGAACTGGCGACCTGTCAGCGGTCACAGGAATGGTCCTTCGCAGTGCAAAAATCAGACGGTGGTCGGCACCACCCACGCGGCAAAATGGTGCATCTTGGCGAGTGAACCTGAAACATGCGGCACTGCAAAAGAAAAAGGACACTTGGTCAGATACTTTGCCAAAAATAAAGGAAGACGCCAAGTGTTCATAATTCAAAAACGCGGCCGAGACATTGGACGCAGGAGTTATCATCCGCGTCCAGACCTGCAAAGCTGCGTTCTGCAAAACAAGACTTGTGAAAATTCTAAGTACTTGGACTCAAACGCCAGATTCTACAAAATCGGCGGTTGAAGACACAGAACGCAAGAATCAAATCCGCGTTCTGCAAACCAAGACTTGTGAAATTTCAAAGTGCTTGGACTCAGACGCCAGATTCATCAAATCGGCGCCTGATGGCACAAAACGCGGCACAGAACGCATGGATCAAATCCGCGTTCTACAAATCGCGTCCAGAGACCTTCACAATTAGAAATATTCTAAGTGAAGGACCCAGAATGCAGAGTTCACCAGCGTCGGATCATCAGGCCCGCGCCCCGGTTATCATCTCAAGGACAGCGTCCGAGAATCAAACACGATCTTGTGTTAAAGGTCCTTAGGGTTCTATGAACATGTTTTAATGGCGGAAACCCACACCGAAGGTACATTTTTACCTCGGAAAACACCCTCCTGCGCAGAGGAAGCATCCCTCTCAGCCTCGGCGACGGTCGCCCTTGAGGTCGATGCAGTCGGTTTTGTCTTGGGAGCCATTGAAGATCAAGAAATCCGAGCGAGGAGATGAATAGTTGAACAGAGAAAGAAGTTCTTTTTCTCAGAGAATGCGTTCGTTCGGAGAAGAAGATACATCTCTCCAACTGTTGCCTTTTATAGGCACAGAGATTCGCGAAGATACGCAGCGTTTGGCCCAATAAACGCTGCAGCGAATCGCTGCCTGACGCGTGGAGCCAAATCATTGTTTGAATAGGGAAGATCATGCGTCGCGACCCCACCACAAGTCAGAAGTTGACACGTGGAACAGTTCATTTAATGAACCGGGAGATCCGGGCGCCAAAAGGCGAAATCTCGCCGTTTCCCCAGGCCAGCTGGCGGCGTAATCATGACATGGCACAGGCGCACGCCCCAAAGTACGCGGCTCTTCGGTGGACATGCCCCGTCAGCATCATCATAAATGCACCCAGAAAATCGCGTTTGCCTTATGAAGATCGGTCGCGTTTCCATCGCCAAAAGGTCGCGTCTCGCTAAGAAGTCGCGTCTTTAAAGCAGTCTCTGCTTTTTCAAAAAGGAACCTGCGTCCAGTCTCCTGCTTCTGCAAAGTCAGTTCAACAGTACACTGACGCAAACAGACAACCAACCACTCCCGGCCAAAAGCGCACCCGTGACAGACTAAAAGCAATCGGGGAGGTCTAGACTGTGTATCTAGACACTCAACACGATCAACTCTGACGGCTTCAAAGAGTTCAACAGTACACTCACGAAGACCAATTCCAGATAAGATCAAACCCGAAGCATCAACAGTCCAGTCATAAACGCGAACACGGCTAAGATCCAAAGTATTCCGAAATCCGTCCCATTCAACTGCGGAATATCAGAAACTTTGGAGGGGGTTCTGTAGGCTGTCTAAAAATGACTAACAGACCAGCCATTAAGGAAGCAGAGTCTCAAACTCTAGACGCGAGGAATCGATGCTCGCGTCTCAGCATTAAGACGCGTTGGCTCTACACCCGCGTCTCAACGTTCAGACGCGTCGGCCCGAAGCCCGCGTCTCAGCATCAAGGCGCGTCGGCCCGACGACCGCGCCTCAGCATCCAGACGTGAAGGCCTGAAGCCCGCGTCTCAAACTTCAAGGCGCGTTTGGCTCGACGCCCGCGTCTCAAACTTCAAGGCGCGTTCGGCCCAATGCCCGCGTCTCAGTTGCAACTGCCCTGATTGCGGGGCCAGTCACCGCGCATGTAGCGGGTAGTGGCCCCTCATTCGGGAGCGTTTTCAGGAGGCACCTTCACCCCCTGAGACCCCTATAAATAGCCTTGTTTGCTATGAAGGGGGGGAGGATCGAAGCTTGGGCGAAGATCGGAGTTTTGAAGGGAGAGGGACACAGAGAGGCTTTTAGCGAGGATCGAAGCTTGGGCGAAGATCGGAGTTTTGAAGGGAGAGAGCTTTGAGATAAGGCATCATCAAAATCAATCCAGGCAAGAGGATCATCAAGAGGGAAGCACGACTCTTCAGCGAGCTTACTGAGTACTAGCCGCTCTTCGCCTACCTCCTCTTTGAGAGTTTTGGTAGACGGAGCTGAGTTACTCTTTCTACCGACCGAAGAGAAGACCCCCGACGGTCCAGGACGGTCATCTGGTCAACGGAGAACAAGATTCACTCTCCATCGCCACACGAAGAACCCAGCATTAAACAAAGGGAAGATTCAGACATCCTCCCTCCCTTGTAACTGGAAAAGAGGGAAGAGTAGTTCTTTTGGTTGTAATCGTTTCGCTTGAATCAAGGAAATCTTTTACAGCTAAAACCACTTTCTCCGACCACCAAACTTTCCGGCCCCTACAAGAGATGTTAAGCTCTCCTTGCATATAAGAAATATAAATCAAAACTTTTGTATTTTACTTTAAACTAATTTTTAGATACCAATTTAAAACACAAGACATCTTGATATCAAAAGATAGTATTTTCTTTTAAGTATATGATATCAAATGAAATGACTATTTTCTAGCATAAAGTAAGGGAGTGGAAATACTAATACCAATTGAATTATGAAAATCGAATTTTCTCCCCCTTTATGAAATACAAACAAAACACATGCATAGGCTTGAAATAAGATACCAATTGAAAACTAAATCATTGAAATAAAGTTGAAGCTCAAGCTCTAGCATAACCAAGATTTGTGCTTAAGATATAGAAATATAATAGCACAAATAAAACAAGTATATGTGTATGAAATAAAATGAGTACCAATCACCAATAGATGATACCAATTGAAAATATACATACACTATAAACACATATGAGTATACAAGAGAATCAAGATTGATACCAATTGAAAGAGTTCAATGATACCAATTGACATATCAATAAAAGCATGGTATAACTCATATCACAATGAAGAAAACGAACTAGTTAAAATGAAAATTTTGTTAACTAGTACGAAATCCTTCAAGAAAGGAATAACACAAAATAATTTTCATAAAACACATGTAAATCTCATAGCACTTAAAACACTCAATATTCAATAAAGTTCATACATGCTCATGAAAACCATACTCATGAGAAATATTTTAAAAGATGATGAGTGTACAAGTAATGTGTGACATGGCATTATGAAATTTTCAATTAAGCTCAATTATTCCTTAAACATGAAAACATGAAAAATCATCTAAACTATTCAATCTTCAAGGCATATGTATGTCTAATACAAGTTAAGTATACATACATATCCAAAACTCGACGAGTCCACAAAATATATGCATTAAGGCACGTGGCTCAAAAAGGATAAACATGTATATCTAATAGTTTGGACAAGATAGACATATACATGAAGTTAAACAATTAAACACAAAATCAAGAAAAAATAAATCTTCATCAAAACAAATTTCATTTCAAGGTATATGTATGAATTGTCAACACAATAAGTATACATACATATCCCTAAACACAATTGAGTCCATATATAGATTTGCATGAAAGGCAAATGACTCAAAGGGTATACATGTATATCTTAAAATTTGGCAATACGAACATATACATGAAGTGAAACACACAATCATAAAACAAATCAAAACTAGGAATACAAGTTTAAAAATATAAGGATCATCAAAACTAGACTATACTAGCACATCTAATGGGTTCAAATAAGTGTAAGATCACCTAGAGGGGGGGGTGAATAGGTGATGGCTAATCTAATGGTCACTTATGAACAAATAATGCGCAATTAAAACTAAGTAGACCAAATAAAACTTCTTTTAATTAAACACTTATGTATAACACAAGAGTGTTGCCGAATTCCCCTTGCGAGGCTCTGGACAAGCTCCTCTAGATTCCCCTTGAATGGGTTGAGGTGCCGCGTTGGCTCTCTTGGTTGAATACAAGTGTTAGACAATCAATCCCAAGCAATTATATAACAATTAAGCACAAGGGTATATCAAGCATATAAAGATAGACAATAATTGAATGCAAGATATAAAAGAGACAAAGAGAAAGAGAGAGAGAGCAAGAGTGAGCAATCGCAAACACAAAGGGTTTGTTTCGAGGTTCGAGCACACTTGCTCTACATCCCCGCCTTCGACACACGAAGGATTTCCACTATGCACGATCCAACCGGATCTCTCCTTGGTGCCGCAACACCTACAAGCCCTCGGACTCCCAAAGTCCCTTACACACCACAAGCCCACCGGCTCGTCGAGGCCGCACCTCAAGCTACAAGTCCTCACTAGGACCCAACAACACCAAGTCCTCACTAGGACCCGAAACAAACCGCGAACACAACCGTCCGCCTTCTCAAAGAACAAAGATGAACTTTGGTGATCACAACTCTTGATCACCTAAAATCCTCTCACAATAACACTCCTATAGAATGAATAGCTCAATGGATGCTCAAGTGTTGTGTGAGAAAGCAAGGAAAGAATCTTTGGTGAAAAACTCAAGAAAATCTCTTTTACACTCTTTGATAAAACTCTCCTTTTAATTGGAAGTATTGACTCTAATTTTGTGGAGAAAAACCCTTCAGAAAGACTGGGAAAAACTAGCTCTAAGGTCTCCAAAAATCTTTGCTTAAAACAATGACAAAACCCCCTTTTATAGAGGCCAGAAAAATCTGACCGTTGGGCTCTGTCAGAGCTTCCGGTCGACCGGTCCGGTCGACCGGCAACGGTCAAAAATCCGACCGTTGCAGCCTCCGGTCGACCGGCCCGGTCGACCGCGCAACTGGAGAAGAGAGTTAACTCTCTGTCGGTCGACCGGCCCGGTCGACCGATACTTCCCGAGAGCAAAGCTCTCTGAAGCGGTCGACCGGCCCGGTCGACCGATCTCCAGTGCACACTGGCGTGCACGTTGTGCACGTCCGGTCGACCGACCCGGTCGACCGGCCTCTGTCAGTTCTGAAAAATCAGAACTGGCAGAACCAGAAAATAGGGATTAAGGATTGGTCTATTGGCTTAATAAAATCCCAGAAATTCACAGTAAATCCAGAAATATAGTTTCAATCAAAATAAAAACTGTTTTTCTAAAAATATGTTTTTCTAAAACTTGTTTTTCCATAACTTCACAAAATACAAAAACAAGATATTTTGAACTTATAAAGCAAAGTGTGTATGGATATGATCCACCACACAATCAAGATGAAATATCTAGTTTTTGACATAAAGCACTAAACTTGTTTTGGTTAAAGGATATGTATATAAGAAATTACCAAAAACCAAAGTAGATATTTTGTCATAAGGAAAATCTCATCAAATACAAAAACAAGATATACTTTTAAAGCATAGTGTGTATGGATATGATCCACTACACAAATAAGATGAATATCTAGTTTTTGACATAAGGCTCTAAACATGTTTTGGATATAAGATATGTATACATGAATACCAAAAACCAAATTGTATTTTATCACAAATAAAAATCTTTTCTTAACTAGGAAAATCTTTTATGAAAATCATTCTATCAAGAGTTCTATCAAGAGTGTGTGTGTGATATAGACTTGAGCAATCCACCAACTATCTATCCTTTACATTTTAACTAAAACAAACAAAAATCTTATACCTAGACACAAGTCTTCATCCTCTTGAAGTCTTCACTTGAAGGCTTCTCATCTTCTTGACTTGGTCCAAATGCAATCCACCGAGCTCATCTCTAGATGTGTTCTTGATGCATAGGCTCGTGAATCAACCAGTGCTAGCTTCCAACTTGTCTTTTTATCCTTTGTTGAAGCTCCACACCTACTAAGATCTTGATAAAGAATCTGTCACTAATTAAACACAAGATCATTAGTAATCATAACTTCATGAGTTGATCATCATCAAAACTAGGGTGATAGGCCTTTGGGCCAACAATCTCCCCTTTTTGATGATGACAAAACTCATGACGTTATATATGCATGGATTAAAGTAAAGCTTCAAAGAAGCTCCCCCTTAACTCATGCATACAAAATAAATAATAAATATGATCATGAAGCACATGAATATGGATGCAAATATGGAGATGCAACAAGAAATCTACTCCTATTTGCATAAATCAAAACACATATGCATAAATACAAATCTTAATTCCCCTTAAGTAAGAAGGACAAATACTTCTCCCCCTTAAGCAAGGAAATCATGCATATATATCAAAACAAAAACACAAATACTTCTCCCCCTTTTTGTCAATCATCAACAAAGGGTTCAAAGTAAAATCAAATCAACAAATTTTCTCCCCCTTTATGTCAAAAATAAAGAAGTCAAGGAGGGGCGATACAAATCAAAAATTTTGAATTTTTCTCATCAAAACAAAATCATTAATTCTATTTTATCAAAACAAATTTTGAATTTTCTCTTTGATATCAAATAAAAAATATTGATACCATTTTAAAATCTAATGCATAAGCTTGAAAAATAAGATTTGAATTAAGCTTAGCATTAACAACACATGAAGAATTCGAACTAGTTAAATGAGAGTGTTTAACAACTAGTACGAAATCCTTCTATCAAGGAATAAATCTAAGGATTTTCATGAAATAGCAATGAAACACAAAACACTCAAACACTCTAATCTATAAAGTCCAAATAGTTTCAAAAGAAGTGAGTGTACTAATGTTATGTGAAACATGGCATCATGAAAATGGCAATAAGGTACAATATTCCTTAGAAAATCATAAACATCAAAATCATCTCACATTTTTTTATTAAATCATTGAAAACAAAATCTATATGTCAAGATATATGTATGTTTTGACAATACATGAAATATACATACATATCTCTTAAACTCAAGTGAGTCTATATGAATGGATTTGCATTGAAGGCAAAAGACTCAAGAGTTATACATGTATATTTTAAGGTTTGGCAAAATACACATATACATGAAATAAAAGGCACATGATCATAAATCAAATCCAAAAGGTGAACATAAGTTTAAATATGTATGAATCATCAAAACTAAGCAATACAAGTACATTTCAAGGGTTCAAATAAGCATTTAAGCACACTTACTAATAGATCTTTTGAGGCCCATGATATATTCAAGTATAAATCCTAGTGTTGACAAAAACTAACATATAAACTAATATTCAAATCATGAAGCATTAAATTTTAAGAAAAATTGAATCATGTGACAATCTCAAAAACTATTTGAAGAATACATAACTAGTATAAATTGTTTTTGAAAACTAGTTAAAGATCCTTCAAATATGTCAAATCATATGTTTTTCATGAATGAGACTAAGTACATAAAAAAATCCAAGCACTCATAGTCCATAAAGCTCATAAATATATTTTTGAATAAAAGATGAGTGTTCAAAGGTTATGTAAATAGCATTTTCATGAAAGTAGTCATTCAAGCTCAAAAAGATCATAAATCACATTTTGTTTTACACATGTTTTAATCTTTAATACAAATCAAAAACATGAAAAATCATCAATTTTTTATTATTTATTTAAAATACTAATCTTCATGGTATATGTATGATTTATCCAATTCTAACAATATGCATACATATCCCAAATCTAAAAGAGTCCAATATATATGCATGAAGGCAAATGACTCAAGGGTATACATGTATATTTATTAGATTTGAATTAAACACACATATACATGAAGTAAAATCAAAGATAGGCATAACAAGTATGTAACGCCCCGATCCCACGGATACGGGGACGTCACTGCAACGTATATACGTAGGTCAGAAAGTGCCCCCACGTATATACGCTAAGCATAAAAGTACAACAAGAAATCAGAGTACAACACAAAGCGTGGTATACATACATATGCCAACTCAAAAGTACATACACAAAGCTATCCCAGGATATGATAAAATATTACACATTACATGTATCTTTTATCATAAACAAGTCCAAAAGTAAAATATACAAGATAACTCAAAATGCTCACGAGTAGGATGAAGATCCCGTGAGTCAAGGGAGAAGTCTGGCACAAAAGGCTGGAGCTAGGCTGCCTGCTTACTAAGGAAAGCTCGATCTACTGTGGACAGCTCCACTTCGATCCAAGCTTCAACCTGAACATACAAATCCAAGGGAGTCAGGACCTCCCAACAATGAACAGGCTACATGCCAAGTGGCAAGGAGATAAGAATAGGGGTTAGAACACAAGTGTAATACACAAGGACGGGTATAACATAATCATAAAACAGGAAATACAAGTTAAAGTTGATTTCGAGCAAAAGTGATTGTATACGCTTAAGTCACGGTCCCATGAGACTAGTACATCGAAGGAATAATCCAAACAAGGAAACCCTCATATAGATACCCTTATCTCATGCCACAGAAATCCAAGCGTATAGAATCAGAGTTGCAAATCATATGAAAGTCAAACAGTAATATATAACAAGAATACTAAGAATCATAACTGGAAATATAACTGGAATAACGGAAATCATAATAAGTGTCACAACTGGAAACATAATCTAGAATCATGATTGGAATCATAACAAGAAACATGAATCATAACCGGAATATCAAGAATCATAACAAGATCCATAACGGGTATCACTTATTATTATTACTCGTCTAACCCATATATCTAGGTATGTGTCTCGGTATATATCCCAACTCACATACATCCATATATAAGCTATCCGAGGATTGTTACCGGAAGTAGATGGAGAACTGATAACACTTCTTATAGTAGTTTCCATACACCTGGAACCAGTTTGGAGGCCCAAAGTCCCCCTAACACTTGTCTTCTGTGGGCCCAAAGTCCCACTAACACTTGTCGTCAATATTTTAGTCCATTACTATAAGCAAGGTATCATTCCGGCATCCATCACTTCCTCCCATACCCATACAAGTTGTAGCTTATTAAGAATTATCAGCTTACTGGAATAAGTGAACATAACAGGAATAGCCCTACAGATTCAAGAGGTGGCCCCCACAGATTCAAGAGGTGACCCCCACCGTGTGGTGTGGCACTTTGTTCCGTGTGGCACTTTGCTCTGAGGAAATGGATTCTAGAGGTGGCCCCCACCGAATATGGTGTGGCACTTAGTTCCATAATAACAAGACAGGATTCCCGTAAACATAATAATTACAAAGTCAAGTGTATCATGCTTGGTTTTAAAAGATAGCATGACAAGGTGGTGATATTTAACAATCAAGCAATCAATCATAACAAGAGATTGGTGATAGTCCGGGTAAGTCATAACATAACAAAAGGGTCTAGCAAGTCAGGTGATATACATGTGTTAAACGGAAGCATGAAACTAACAAGTCTGACATGGCAAGTAGAAACATAGAAGCAACTTAGTGTTCAACGACCACGAAGGGTCTGCCACGCATGGTACACTATAAGGAAGTAAGAATATCACTGGCAAGATACAAGTATAAGAATGAAACAAGTAGTTGCATGGCAATACATAAACATAGAAATATGAAGTGACAAGAGATGATATACTTCAAGCAATAGGTCATGAAGTACAATATACCGACATATAACCAGGGCATAAGATCCACATTTAAGATAGTAATTAACTGTAACAGACAGCCAAAGTTAGTCGACTAGGGTCAAGGGAGTAGTCGACTAATAGAGGGGTTAGTCGACTAACAGTAGGGTCTAGTCGACTAAAACTGTGTAACAGAGAGTTAAGGTTTTGGTTCAGGAAAGGGTAAGTCGACTAGGGTAAAAAGGGTAGTCGACTAGGGGTCTACAGTCGACTAATATCTAAGCTAAGTCGACTAGAATCAAAGTTACAGAAAGTTGACTTTTTGTTTCAGGAGTCGACTGGAGTAAAAGAGTAGTCGACTAACAATAATTTATAGTCGACTAATAGTTAAGATGAGTCGACTAAAACTGTGTTCCAGAAAAGATTACGTTTTAATTTAAGGGTTCAAGTCGACTAGGTTCTAGGTTAAGTCGACTAATCGTGGTCGAATACAGAATACAGAACTGAATCTGGTGGTTGGGTTTGATGGTCTAAAAATGTGATTTTGATGTCATATGTGTACAAGATATGAAGGTACAAGTACAATAGGAATTGATCAAGTCTTGGTGAGTAAAAATACTCACTTTGAATGGTTTAATTGAGACTCGATGTACTCGAAAGGATCCCAAGGTGGAGATGATGGCCTCAATCCAAGTAGTTGTCGCTTGAGATGGAGAGGATGATCTTGGTGTTGCTTTGGGAGATGGAGGTTGAAGATGAAGACCTTGATGATGCCCTAGATGAAGCTCTTGAAGTTGGTGGTTGAGTTGAGATGGAGGAGGGATTTTGGTGAAGGGGATTTCTTTGTGGAAGTGAAGAAAAAGGAGATGGAATTGTAAAGAAATGTTTATATATGATTTGGAATTTGTGAAGGAGGTGAAATTAGAGTAGATGAGAGGGGGGTTTTTGCAAAGTGGAGGAGGGGATGAGTGTCCCTCTCTTGGCCACTTGGCCGGCCATGGGAGAGAGAGAGAAAAAGGCATTAATGGTGGAGGTTGGTGGAAGTGAGTGGAGAGGAAAAATTGAAATTTTGGAAAATTGGGAAATTGGAATTCTTTTGGCTTGTGGAGGAAGGAAAGAAATAAGGAGAAAGGAAAAAGGAAAAGAAATTTATAAAGAGAAGATTTTCTCTTGGACTTAGAAAATAAAAATATTGAAAAGACAAGTTCCCGGGTTTAAGCCGAGTATACGGAAAACATTTCGGAAAATACCGAAATCGTCCGAAATTCAAGTATCTCGGAACGACTCGCAAATTTTACCAAAAATCAATAATAATATATGAAGACTCATAGTGAAATCCGTTTTAAGAAATACTTTATAGTTTTAAAACTAAAAATCCCGGAATCAGTTACCTACCGACTCCGATGGAATTTTCATAAAATCATAAAATCCTCAGAAAAAGAATGTAGGTAGAAAATATGATTCTAAGGAATAAAGTGAAAATCACCTAGAGGGGGGTGAATAGGTGATGAAGCTAATCAAAGGGCAATTTAAAAAATTATGAAGCAAGTGAATGCAAATGCAATGCAACAATCTCCCAAAACAAGACTAAGAGCCGTATGCCCTTGCGGGGTTCTGAACTCCTTCCTCCGGCTTCCTCGTAAAATGAGTTAGAGGTGCGCAATGCAACCTTGTTGTATGGATTTTGATTGACAAGATGAAGTATGATGAAAATGGCAATAGTAATCAAAAACACAAAGTAATAGCAAGGGAAAGTAAACCAATCGCAAACACAAAGATATGTTATCGAGGTTCGAGCACCCAGCTCTACTCCCCGCCTTCCCCAGAAGGATTCTAGCTACTTCCACTATCACAAAGATCAATTACAATGGAGTACCAACTCCTACAATTTCAGCACAATTGAATTCCTTAGTAATCAAAAGATCACAAACTCTCTCTTTCAAATATCTCTTCCCTTACAAAGGTCCTTAGAGAATATTGAGAAGGAATGAAGCTCTTGTGTAAGTGAAGAAAAATGAAATCAAATCAGAGAGTATTATCAAGAAAACACTTCTGAAATGAGTGAGAAATATCAGCACAAAAACCAAGAAAAATAGCTCTTTTGAATATCACAAACTTTGAATTTTCTCTTGAATAATTGTTGTAAAGAAACTCTCCCCAAACACCCCTATTTATAGGAGAGGGCTAGGGTTTAGGGTTAGGAATTAATTACTGAAGATTAGGAAGTAATTAGTTCCAAATATACCCTCCAACGGATTTTTAATTTCAAAAATCAAGTTTAAAACAGCTATTAAAAATCTGTCCGTACTGTTCAACGGACACATCGGTCGACTGGCCCGGTCGACCGATAGTTCAAAAATCCGACCGTTATGAACTATCGGTCGACTGATCCAGTCGACTGAAAAGATACAGAGAGCAAAACAAACTATCGGTCGACCGATCCGGTCGACTGATGCCTGACTGAGACTTAAAATAAAATTCCGGTCGACTGTCGGTAGACAGTCGGTCGACCGACAGACGTGCACACGGATACGTGCACTCTGCCAGGACTCCGGTCGACTGGTGGTAGATAACCGGTCGACCGGCTCAGGCCAAAGATGAAATAAAAATGGAATTTTGAAGAGATTAATATTTTTATCAAATCTATTTCAAACACAAATTCAGTATATAACATAATAAAGAATTTGTAGAAGAAAGATTTAGTATTAAAATATTTTTGTATATTTTATAAGAAATAAACTTGGAAATGGTTATACGCGTGAAAACGTGTGTATTTGAGCTTCAAACCTACTCTCTATTCTTTAACATGCTATAAAGCTAGAAAATAAAACCTAAGGACCTCTGAAGCAATCTTTGAGCCATCCAATGCCTTGCTAGTGCCTTCTCTTCTATGATCCTTCCTTGATGTGCAATTTGCCTTCAATGCTTGTTGGAACTTAGAAGTTTTTGCAAAAGCGAAGCGAATGAACTCTAAACATGGTACAAAACCTGAAACTCATCTAAGATAAAAGATTAGTACCAAATAGCACTTATTTGGTTTGTTATCATCAAAACACAAAACAATGGAGAGTGTAACCTCTTGGGCTAACAATCTCCCCCTTTTTGATGATGACAAAACAAATAGGCTATTTACAAAAATATAGGGAGGAGAAAAACTCCCCCTTAAATTATGCTATATTTAAAACATATAAAAATGCTCTAGATACCAATAATTGAAATGATAAATAGAAGTGATGCACCAATTATTGAAGTCAATTTAAAACAACAATACAATACAAATAAAACTCAAAACTTGCACTTGATATCAAAAACACCAAAAATCTATCAAAAACACAAAAATCAAAAATTGCTCCTTGATACCAATTTTAATCAAAAATACCAACTAAAATACAAAAACAAAAACTCATAAAACCAAAACATCATATAAATTCATATGGAACCAAGACCAAATGAACTTATTTTTGTCCATGTAAACTTATTCTCCCCCTTTTTGTCATACATCAAAAAGGGTTAGAAAAACATGTTTAATCAATAATACACATATTTAACTCTCCACAAATAAACGAAAATCTAGCAAAATCAAGTGGTTTTGTGAAAATATCGGCTAGTTGAAAATCGGTGGAAACATAATCAATATCTATATCACCTTTCTCAAAATGATCTCTAAGAAAGTGATATCTAATCTCAATGTGCTTGGTCTTACTATGTTAATTTGCATTTTTGGTTAGATGAATAGTACTAGTATTATCACAAATATTTTAATATTTTTATAATGCAAATCATAATCAAGGAGAGTATGTTTCATCCAAAGGACTTGTGCACAACAAGCCCCCGCGGCAACATACTCCGCCTCGGCGGTTGATAGAGCTACGGAATTTTGCTTCCTAGAGGACCATGAAACAAGACAATTACCGAGAAATTGACATGTCCACTAGTACTCTTTCTATCTACTCTACAACCCGCATAGTCGGCGTCCGAATAACTAATCATAGAAAAATCTATAGTTTTCGGATACCAAAGACCTAAACCAATAGTTCCCTTAACATATCGAATAATGCGTTTTACGGCAATTAAATGAGATTCCTTGGGGACACGATTGAAATCTAGCACAAAGACACACACTAAACATGATATCCGGCCTACTTGCCGTAAATATAAAAGACTACCTATCATGCTTCTAAACAATTTAATATCAACATTTTTACCTTGTTCGTCCTTATCAAGCTTGGTTGTTGTAGCCATGGGAGTGTTGCAAGCTTTAGCGTCTTCAAGTCCAAACCTCTTCACGAGTTCCTTAGCGTATTTGGCTTGAGAGATGAAGTTCCCATCATGCAATTGCTTGACTTGGAGTCCAAGAAAAAGTTGAGCTCACCCATGGAGGACATTTCGAATTCTTGTTGCATTACCTTTTCAAAATCCTTGCATAAAACTTCATTAGTAGAACCGAAAATAATATCATCAACATAAATTTGGACAATTAAAATATCATTATCAACATGCTTAGTGAAGAGAGTGGTGTCTACTTTGCCTTTAATAAAGTTATTTGAAATTAGAAACTTGAAAGCCTTTCATACCAAGCTCTTGGAGCTTGTTTTAAACCATACAAAGCCTTATCAAGTTTGAAAACAAAATCGGGATGAATATGATCGATAAAACCGGGAGGTTGAGAAACATAAACTTCTTCATAAGAAAACCATTTAAAAATGCACTTTTTACATCCATTTGAAAAGTTTGAAATTTTTTAAAAGATGCATAAGCTAGTGTTATCCGTATGGCTTCAAGCCGTGCTACGGGTGCAAAGGATTCCTCAAAGTCGATTCCCTCAACTTGAGTGTAACCTTGGGCCACTAACCTAGCTTTATTCCTAATGACATTTCCGGACTCATCCATCTTGTTTCTAAAGATCCACTTAGTACCAATTATTGGTCTATCGTGGGGCTTAGGAACAAGGTGCCAAACTGGTTGCGCTCAAATTGATTGAGTTCCTCTTGCATGGCAAGCAACCAATATGGGTCCGTCTCGGCTTCGAGAATGCCTTTGGGTTCAAAATGAGAAATGAAAGCAAAGTTACCACATAGGTCATGGAGTTTGGAGCGCGTTGTGACTCCTCTTGAAGCGTCACCGATGATGAGCTCCTTAGGATGATTTGTAGCATATCTCCAAGCTTTGGAAGCGGTTGAGTGCTTTCCTCATTATCCTTTTGAACTTCACCTAAAGGTTCTTGCTTATCTTCTTGAGCGGGTGAGTCCTTCAAGGATAGTTTCTCCATGCTTTCACCTAATGGTTCAATCTCTACAACATTCTCAACAAACACATAAGACTCCTCAAACTTAACATGCATAGTTTCTTCAATAGTAAGTGAAGATCTAATGAAAACTCTATATGCTTTGCTAGTAGAGGAATATCTAACAAAGATAGCCTCATAAGCTTTAGCATCAAATTTACCCAAATTCTCTTTTGTATTTAAAACAAAACACTTGCATCCAAAAACTTTGAAATATGAAACATTTGGTTTTCTAAAATGATACATTTCAAAAGAAGTTTTAGAAGAATTTTTGCATAAATAAATACGGTTTGATATATAGCATGCGGTGTTTACGGCCTCGGCCCATAAATATTGAGGGAGGTCGTATTCACTTATCATTGTCCTAGCCATCTCTTGAAGTGTTCTATTTTTCCTTTCTACAACTCCATTTTGTTGTGGAGTCCTAGGACAAGACATTTCATGCTTAATTCCCTTTTTATCACAATAAGTCATGAAGAGTTGGTTCACAAATTCACCACCTCTATCACTCCTTATTTTCAAAATCGGAAAACCTTTTCTTTTTCAACTCTTTTTCTAAAAATCTTAAAGTGAGAAAAAGTTTGATCTTTATTTTGCAAAAAGAAAACCCAAGTAAATCGAGAGAAATCATCAACTAAAACAAATGCAAATCTACTTCCATTTAAGCTTTTAGTTTTAGTTGGTCCAAATAAATCCATGTGAATTAATTCTAACGGTCTAGTTGACATGATATCCTTGATTGGTTTAAAGGAAGACTTGGTTTGTTTCCCAAGTTGGCACGCACTACAAATGCGGTCTTTCTCAAAACTCAAGCAAGGAATACCCTTCACCAATTCCTTAGAATTAATTCTAGAAATATGTTCAAAAGATGCATGTCCTAATCTTCTATGCCAAAGCCAAGAATTTTCATCAAAAGCATTTAAACATTTAGTAGAACACTCTACATTAAGCATGTCAATAATATAAACATTATCATCACGAAATCCGGTCAAAATACAATCATTCGATTTAACATCAAAATCTTACAAGAAGAATCATCAAAAACAACTTTAAGACCACGATCACAAAATTGCTAATACTAAGCAAATTATGCTTTAAACCATCAACAAAAGAACATTCTCTATAATAGGAGATGAACCAACTTGAATGTTACCTATACCGATGATAGTTCCTTTGAATCATCCCCGAAGGTGACGGAGCCACCTTCCATGTACCTTGATAGGGTTGTGAAGTTGTTGATATCCCATGTCATGTGCCTCGAACAACCACTATCAAGGTACCACCGCTCCCTACGTCTTGGAGCCTTGGTGTGTACCTACATCAAACATTTTAGGACTTGATTTTGGTACCCACATTTTCTGGGTCCATGAGGGTTAGAGCCATTAACCCAAACAAGATTATTTGAAGTATGCAATTTATCATAACAAAATTTAGCTAAATGTCCATTTTTGCCACAATATGTGCATCTATACACTCTACCATATTTAAAAGCATAGTGAGTGTGTGATTTGTGAGCATTGGCATTGTGAGCATGAAAAGATTTAGCATGTGTGTGTTGTGGGGTGTGAGCATGAGAAATCTTATCATAAGAAACTTTAGCATGAGAAGTATTCTTTTTAGAAAATTTTTCTTCAAGCTTCTTTGTATTAAAAGCACAATCTTTTAAAACTTTTTCAAAATCATTCATCTTAGATTTAAAAACAAGAATTTCATTATTATCAACAATAGGGGTTTTACCCTTACAAGAAATCTTATAAGCATTAAATTCATTTTGAACAACAACAAGATTGGAAGAAAGATCATCTTTTTCTTTTGTAACCACAAGCAAGTTGAGATTTAAGAAAAGCAACTTCCTTTTGTAATTTAAAGCATTCCATTTTCTTGTTATCATAAGTTTCGGAAAGTTCTACAAAAGCATGAACTAGAACTTCCTTACTCAAATCATCATCTTCATTATCAATAGATTCAAGAGATTGAGGGTTTACCTTGGGTGTGTTTGCCATGAAACACATGTTCGCGGTATCCACTCCCTCTTCTTCTTCGGACTCGCTTTCCGAATCCCAAGTGGCCTTGTAAGCCTTCTTTTCTTCTTGCTTCCTTGGCTTGAAGGAGGAAGTCATTTTCTTGAATTCCGACAATCGGCCATGATGTGTCCGGGCTTGCGGCAATTGTAGCAAATGATCTTCCGCTCCTCTTTGCCTTCAAACTTTCTCCGGAAATTTTGCTTGTTCTTCCGGTACATCCTCTTGATGTTGCGCACTAGGAGGGAGAGCTCCTCATCTTCTTCTTCATCTTCTTCATCATCTTCAATGGTGGATGAAGACTTGAAAGCTATGGACTTTTTCTTTGTTGGAGCCGCCTCTTCTCTTGCCTTCTTCTCCATCTCATGGTTTTTTAGGTTCCCAATGAGATTTATGATGTCCATCTCGTCCTTGTCATTCAACTCCTTTAAGGTGGTGGCCTTGATCTCCAAGATGGAGGAAGAGCCCGTATCACCTTGCGCACTTTTGATCATTGGAGATGACGTCACCTAATGAAGAAAGACCATTAGTGATTTTTGTGAAACGAGTAATCATGCAATCAATGGTTTCATCATCAAGCATCTTAAATGATTCATATTGAGACCTCAAGAGATCTATTTTAGCTCTCTTGACTTGTGAAGTCCCTTCATGCGTGACCAATAAGTGTTGCCAAATCTCATAGGCGGATTGGCAATGAATTACCCGTGTAAGGTCATCCTCATTCAAGGCGGTAAAAGGGAGTTTTGGGCTTTTGAGTTAGCCTCATATTCTCTAAAGTTGAAGTCGGTCCAAGTGCTTTCATCTTCATTGGGTGCTACATAGGGTTTGGTCAAAGACTTAGCCACTAAACTACCTAGTGATTGCAAAAAGATAGTCATCCTAACCTTCCAAATAGGGAAGTTGAGTCCATCAAATTTAGGTGGGGTTTTAATGTTGTCGGCCATGTTTACTAGTGTATGAATGGATGAATGAAAATGTTGATTAGCAATATTTAAGGATCTCTCTATGGATGTTAAGCCAAACCTAGAGTCCAAGCTCTGATACCAATTGAAAATCACCTAGAGGGGGGGTGAATAGGTGATGAAGCTAATCAAAGGGCAATTTAAAAAATTATGAAGCAAGTGAATGCAAATGCAATGCAACAATCTCCCAAAACAAGACTAAGAGCCGTATGCCCCTTGCGGGGTTCTGAACTCCTTCCTCCGGCTTCCTCGTAAAATGAGTTAGAGGTGCGCAATGCAACCTTGTTGTATGGGATTTTGATTGACAAGATGAAGTATGATGAAAATGGCAATAGTAATCAAAAACACAAAGTAATAGCAAGGGAAAGTAAACCAATCGCAAACACAAAGATATGTTATCGAGGTTCGAGCACCCAGCTCTACTCCCCGCCTTCCCCAGAAGGATTCTAGCTACTTCCACTATCACAAAGATCAATTACAATGGAGTACCCAACTCCTACAATTTCAGCACAATTGAATTCCTTAGTAATCAAAAGATCACAAACTCTCTCTTTCAAATATCTCTTCCCTTACAAAGGTCCTTAGAATATTGAGAAGGAATGAAGCTCTTGTGTAAGTGAAGAAAAATGAAATCAAATCAGAGAGTATTATCAAGAAAACACTTCTGAAATGAGTGAGAAATATCAGCACAAAAACCAAGAAAAATAGCTCTTTTGAATATCACAAACTTTGAATTTTTCTCTTGAATAATTGTTGTAAAGAAACTCTCCCCAAACACCCCTATTTATAGGAGAGGGCTAGGGTTTAGGGTTAGGAATTAATTACTGAAGATTAGGA
Source organism: Agave tequilana (assembly GCA_038442645.1). NCBI lineage: Eukaryota > Viridiplantae > Streptophyta > Magnoliopsida > Asparagales > Asparagaceae > Agave > Agave tequilana. Next base: position 860 of record JAVJIF010033507.1, on the reverse strand, counting down.
AGTAATTAGTTCAAATATACCCTCCAACGGATTTTTAATTTCAAAATCAAGTTTAAAACAGCTATTAAAATCTGCCCGTTACTGTTCAACGGACACATCGGTCGACTGGCCCGGTCGACCGATAGTTCAAAAATCCGACCGTTATGAACTATCGGTCGACTGATCCAGTCGACTGAAAAGATACAGAGAGCAAAACAAACTATCGGTCGACCGATCCGGTCGACTGATGCCTGACTGAGACTTAAAATAAAATTCCGGTCGACTGTCGGTAGACAGTCGGTCGACCGACAGACGTGCACACGGATACGTGCACTCTGCCAGGACTCCGGTCGACTGGTGGTAGATAACCGGTCGACCGGCTCAGGCCAAAAGATGAAATAAAAATGGAATTTTGAAGAGATTAATATTTTTATCAAATCTATTTCAAACACAAATTCAGTATATAACATAATAAAGAATTTGTAGAAGAAAGATTTAGTATTAAAATATTTTTGTATATTTTATAAGAAATAAACTTGGAAATGGTATACACGTGAAAACGTGTGTATTTGAGCTTCAAACCTACTCTCTATTCTTTAACATGCTATAAAGCTAGAAAATAAAACTAAGGACCTCTGAAGCAATCTTTGAGCCATCCATGCCTTGCTAGTGCCTTCTCTTCTATGATCCTTCCTTGATGTGCAATTTGCCTTCAATGCTTGTTGGAACTTAGAAGTTTTTGCAAAAGCGAAGCGAATGAACTCTAAACATGGTACAAAACCTGAAACTCATCTAAGATAAAAGATTAGTACAAATAGCACTTATTGGTTTGTTATCATCAAAACACAAAACAATGGAGAGTGTAACCTCTTGGGCTAACA
>JAVJIF010033506.1:0-80761 GCA_038442645.1 Agave tequilana | reverse complement strand
TTGTATGGGATTTTGATTGACAAGATGAAGTATGATGAAAATGGCAATAGTAATTAAAAACACAAAGTAATAGCAAGGGAAAGTAAACCAATCGCAAACACAAAGATATGTTATCGAGGTTCGAGCACCAGCTACTCCCCACCTTCCCCAGAAGGATTCTAGCTACTTCCACTATCACAAAGATCAATTACAATGGAGTACCCAACTCCTACAATTTCAGCACAATTGAATTCCTTAGTAATCAAAAGATCACAAACTCTCTTTCAAATATCTCTTCCCTTACAAAGTTCCTTAGAGAATATTGAGAAGGAATGAAGCTCTTGTGTAAGTGAAGAAAAATGAAATCAAATCAGAGAGTATTATCAAGAAAACACTTCTGAAATGAGTGAGAAATATCAGCACAAAAACCAAGAAAAATAGCTCTTTTGAATATCACAAACTTTGAATTTTTCTCTTGAATAATTGTTGTAAAAGAAACTCTCCCCAAACACCCCTATTTATAGGAGAGGGCTAGGGTTTAGGGTTAAGAATTAATTACTGAAGATTAGGAAGTAATTAGTTCCAAATATACCCTCCAACGGATTTTTAATTTCAAAAATCAAGTTTAAAACAGCTATTAAAAAAAATCTGCCCGTTACTGTTCAACGGACACATCGGTCGACTGGCCCGGTCGACCGATAGTTCAAAAATCCGACCGTTATGAACTATCGGTCGACTGATCCAGTCGACTGAAAAGATACAGAGAGCAAAACAAACTATCGGTCGACCGATCCCGGTCGACTGATGCCTGACTGAGACTTAAAATAAAATTCCCGGTCGACTGTCGGTAGACAGTCGGTCGACCGACAGACGTGCACACGGATACGTGCACTCTGCCAGGACATCGGTCGACTGGTGGTAGATAACCGGTCGACCGGCTCAGGCCAAAAGATGAAATAAAAATAGAATTTTGAAGAGATTAATATTTTTATCAAATCTATTTCAAACACAAATTCAGTATATAACATAATAAAGAATTTGTAGAAGAAAGATTTAGTATTAAAATATTTTTGTATATTTTATAAGAAATAAACTTGGAAAAGGTATACGCGTGAAAGCGTGTGTATTGAGCTCCAAACCTACTCTCTATTCTTTAACATGCTATAAAGCTAGAAAATAAAACCTAAGGACCTCTGAAGCAATCTTTGAGCCATCCAATGCCTTGCTAGTGCCTTCTCTTCTATGATCCTTCCTTGATGTGCAATTTGCCTTCAATGCTTGTTGGAACTTAGAAGTTTTTGCAAAAGCGAAGCGAATGAACTCTAAACATGGTACAAAACCTGAAACTCATCTTAGACAAAAGATTAGTACCAAATAGCACTTATTTGGTTTGTTATCATCAAAACACAAAACAATGGAGAGTGTAACCTCTTAGGCCAACAATCTCCCCCTTTTTGATGATGACAAAACAAATAGGCTATTAACAAAAATATAGGGAGGAGAAAACTCCCCCTTAAATTATGCTATATTTAAAAACATATAAAAATGCTCTAGATACCAATAATTGAAATGATAAATAGAAGTGATGCACCAATTATTGAAGTCAATTTAAAACAACAATACAATACAAATAAAACTCAAAAACTTGCACTTGATATCAAAAACACCAAAAATCTATCAAAAACACAAAAATCAAAAATTGCTCCTTGATACCAATTTTAAACAAAAATACCAACTAAAATACAAAAACCAAAAACTCATAAAACCAAAACATCATATAAATTCATATGGAACCAAGACCAATGAACTTATTTTTGTCCATGTAAACTTATTCTCCCCCTTTTTGTCATACATCAAAAAGGGTTAGAAAAACATGTTTAATCAATAATACACATATTTAACTCTCCACAAATAAACGAAAATCTAGCAAAATCAAGTGGTTTTGTGAAAATATCGGCTAGTTGAAAATCGGTGGAAACATAATCAATATCTATATCACCTTTCTCAAAATGATCTCGAAGAAAGTGATATCTAATCTCAATGTGCTTGGTCTTACTATGTTGATTTGCATTTTTGGTTAAATGAATAGTACTAGTATTATCACAAAATATTTTAATATTTTTATAATGCAAATCATAGTCAAGGAGAGTATGTTTCATCCAAAGGACTTGTGCACAACAAGCCCCCGCGGCAACATACTCCGCCCGGCGGTTGATAGAGCTACGGAATTTTGCTTCCTAGAGGACCATGAAACAAGACAATTACCGAGAAATTGACATGTCCCACTAGTACTCTTCTATCTACTCTACAACCCGCATAGTCGGCGTCCGAATAACTAATCATAGAAAAATCTATAGTTTTCGGATACCAAAGACCTAAACCAATCGTTCCCTTAACATATCGAATAATGCGTTTTACGGCAATTAAATGAGATTCCTTGGGACACGATTGAAATCTAGCACAAAGACACACACTAAACATGATATCCGGCCTACTTGCCGTTAAATATAAAAGACTACCTATCATGCTTCTAAACAATTAATATCAACATTTTTACCTTGTTCGTCCTTATCAAGCTTGGTTGTAGTTGCCATGGGAGTGTTGCATGTTTTAGCGTCTTCAAGTCCAAACCTCTTCACGAGTTCCTTTGCGTATTTGGCTTGAGAGATGAAGTTCCCATCTTGCAATTGCTTGACTTGGAGTCCAAGGAAGAAGTTGAGTTCACCCATGGAGGACATTTCAAATTCTTGTTGCATTACCTTTTCAAAATCCTTGCATAAAACTTCATTAGTAGAACCGAAAATTATATCATCAACATAAATTTGGACAATTAAATATCATTATCAACATGCTTAGTGAATAGAGTAGTGTCTACTTTGCCTTTAATAAATTGTTTGAAATTAGAAAACTTGAAAGCCTTTCATACCAAGCTCTTGGAGCTTGTTTCAAACCATACAAAGCCTTATCGAGAGTTGAAAACAAAATCGGGATGAGCATGATCAATAAAACCGGGAGGTTGAGAAACATAAACTTCTCATTAAGAAAACCATTTAAAAATGCACTTTTTACATCCATTTGAAAAAGTTTGAAATTTTTAAAAGATGCATAAGCTAGTGTTATCCGTATGGCTTCAAGCCGTGCTACGGGTGCAAAGGATTCCTCAAAGTCGATTCCCTCAACTTGAGTGTAACCTTGGGCCACTAACCTAGCTTTATTTCTAATGACATTTCCGGACTCATCCATCTTGTTTCTAAAGATCCACTTAGTACCAATTATTGGTCTATCGTGGGGCTTAGGAACAAGCTGCCAAACTTGGTTGCGCTCAAATTGATTGAGTTCCTCTTGCATGGCAAGCAACCAATATGGGTCCGTCTCGGCTTCGAGAATGCCTTTGGGTTCAAAATGAGAAATGAAAGCAAAGTTACCACATAGGTCATGGAGTTTGGAGCGCGTTGTGACTCCTCTTGAAGCGTCACCGATGATGAGCTCCTTAGGATGATTTGTAGCATATCTCCAAGCTTTGGGAAGCGGTTGAGTGCTTTCCTCATTATCCTTTTGAACTTCACCTAAAGGTTCTTGCTTATCTTCTTGAGCGGGTGAGTCCTTCAAGGATAGTTCTCCATGCTTTCACCTAATGGTTCAATCTCTACAACATTCTCAACAAAAACACATTAGACTCTTCAAACTTAACATGCATAGTTTCTTCAATAGTAAGTGAAGATCTAATGAAAACTCTATATGCTTTGCTAGTAGAGGAATATCCAACAAAGATAGCCTCATAAGCTTTAGCATCAAATTTACCCAAATTCTCTTTTGTATTAAAACAAAACACTTGCATCCAAAAACTTTGAAATATGAAACATTTGGTTTTCTAAAATGATACATTTCAAAAGAAGTTTTAGAAGAATTTTTGCATAAATAAATACGGTTTGATATATAGCATGCGGTGTTTACGGCCTCGGCCCATAAATATTGAGGGAGGTCGTATTCACTTATCATTGTCCTAGCCATCTCTTGAAGTGTTCTATTTTTCCTTTCTACAACTCCATTTTGTTGTGGAGTTCTAGGACAAGACATTTCATGCTTAATTCCCTTTCATCACAATAAGTCATGAAGAGTTGGTTCACAAATTCACCACCTCTATCACTTCTTATTTTCAAAATCGGAAAACCTTTTTCTTTTTCAACTCTTTTTCTAAAAATCTTAAAGTGAGAAAAAGTTTGATCTTTATTTTGCAAAAAGAAAAACCCAAGTAAATCGAGAGAAATCATCAACTAAAACAAATGCAAATCTACTTCCATTTAAGCTTTTAGTTTTAGTTGGTCCAATAAATCCATGTGAATTAATTCTAACGGTCTAGTTGACATGATATCCTTGATTGGTTTAAAGGAAGACTTGGTTTGTTTCCCAAGTTGGCACGCACTACAAATGCGGTCTTTCTCAAAACTCAAGTAAGGAATACCCTTCACCAATTCCTTAGAATTAATTCTAGAAATATGTTCAAAAAGAAGCATGTCCTAATCTTCTATGCCAAAGCCATGAATTTTCATCAAAAGCATTTAAACATTTAGTAGAACACTCTACATTAAGCATGTCAATAATATAAACATTATCATCACGAAATCCGGTCAAAATACAATCATTCGATTTAACATCAAAAATCTTACAAGAAGAATCATCAAAAACAACTTTAAGACCACGATCACAAATTGGCTAATACTAAGCAAATTATGCTTTACACCATCAACCAAAACAACATTCTCTATAATAGGAGATGAACCAACTTGAAATGTTACCTATACCGATGATAGTTCCTTTGGAATCATCCCCGAAGGTGACGGAGCCACCTTCCATGTACCTTGATAGGGTTGTGAAGTTGTTGATATCCCATGTCATGTGCCTCGAACAACCACTATCAAGGTACCACCGCTCCCTACGTCTTGGAGCCTTGGTGTGTACCTACATCAAACATTTTAGGACTTGATTTTGGTACCCACATTTTCTTGGGTCCATGAGGGTTAGAGCCATTAACCCAAACAAGATTATTTGAAGTATGCAATTTATCATAACAAAATTTAGCTAAATGTCCATTTTTGCCAAATATGTGCATCTATACACTCTACCATATTTAAAAGCATAGTGAGTGTGTGATTTGTGAGCAATGGCATTGTGAGCATGAAAAGATTTAGCATGTGTGTGTTGTGGGGTGTGAGCATGAGAAATCTTATCATAAGAAACTTTAGCATGAGAAGTATTCTTTTTAGAAAATTTTTCTTCAAGCTTCTTTGTATTAAAAGCACAATCTTTTAAAACTTTTTCAAAATCATTCATCTTAGATTTAAAACAAGAAATTTCATTATTATCAACAATAGGGGTTTTACCCTTACAAGAAATCTTATAAGCATTAAATTCATTTGAACAACAACAAGATTGGAAGAAAGATCATCTTTTTCTTTTGTAACCAAAGCAAGTTGGTTTTTGAGAAAAGCAACTTCTTTTTGCAATTTAAAGCATTCCATTTCTTGTTATCATAAGTTTCAGAAAGTTCTACAAAAGCATGAACTAGAACTTCCTTACTCAAATCATCATCATTATCATCTATAGATTCAAGAGTTTGAGGGTTTACCTGGGTGTGTTTGCCATGAAACACATGTTTGCGGTATCCACTTGTTTTTTCTTCGGACTCGCTTTCCGAATCCCATGTGGCCTTGTAAGCTTTCTTTTCATCTTGTTTCTTTGGCTTGAAGGAGGAAGTCATTCTTTTCTTGAACTCCGGACAATCGGCCATAATGTGTCCGGGCTTGCGGCAATTGTAGCAAATGATCCTCTTCTCCTCTTTGCCTTCAAACTTTCTCCGGAAATTTTGCTTGTTCTTCCGGTACATCCTCTTGATGTTGCGCACTAGGAGGGAGAGCTCCTCATCTTCTTCTTCATCTTCTTCATCATCTTCAATGGTGGATGAAGACTTGAAAGCTATGGACTTTTTCTTTGTTGGAGCCGCCTCTTCTCTTGCCTTCTTCTCCATCTCATGGGTTTTAGGTTCCCAATGAGATTTATGATGTCCATCTCGTCCTTGTCATTCAACTCCTTAAGGTGGTGGCCTTGATCTCCCAAGATGGAGGAAGAGCCCGTATCACCTTGCACACCTTTTGATCATTGGAGATGACGTCACATAATGAAGAAAGACCATTAGTGATTTTTGTGAAACGAGTAATCATGCAATCAATGGTTCATCATCAAGCATCTTAAATGATTCATATTGAGACCTCAAGAGATCTATTTTAGCTCTCTTGACTTGTGAAGTCCCTTCATGCGTGACCAATAATTGTTGCCAAATCTCATAGGCGGATTGGCAATGAATTACCCGTGTAAGGTCATCCTCATTCAAGGCGGTTAAAGGGAGTTTTGGGCTTTTGAGTTAGCCTCATATTCTCTAAAGTTGAAGTCGGTCCAAGTGCTTTCATCTTCATTGGGTGCTACATAGGGTTTGGTCAAAGACTTAGCCACTAAACTACCTAGTGATTGCAAAAAGATAGTCATCCTAACCTTCCAAATAGGGAAGTTGAGTCCATCAAATTTAGGTGGGGTTTTAATGTTGTCGGCCATGTTTACTAGTGTATGAATGGATGAATGAAAATGTTGATTAGCAAATTTTAAGGATCTCTCTATGGATGTTAAGCCAAACCTAGAGTCCAAGCTCTGATACCAATTGAAAATCACCTAGAGGGGGGGTGAATAGGTGATGAAGCTAATCAAAGGGCAATTTAAAAAATTATGACGCAAGTGAATGCAAATGCAATGCAACAATCTCCCAAAACAAGACTAAGAGCCGTATGCCCCTTGCGGGGTTCTGAACTCCTTCCTCCGGCTTCCTCGTAAAATGAGTTAGAGGTGCGCAATGCAACCTTGTTGTATGGGATTTTGATTGACAAGATGAAGTATGATGAAAATGGCAATAGTAATCAAAAACACAAAGTAATAGCAAGGGAAAGTAAACCAATCGCAAACACAAAGATATGTTATCGAGGTTCGAGCACCCAGCTCTACTCCCCGCCTTCCCCAGAAGGATTCTAGCTACTTCCACTATCACAAAGATCAATTACAATGGAGTACCCAACTCCTACAATTTCAGCACAATTGAATTCCTTAGTAATCAAAAGATCACAAACTCTCTCTTTCAAATATCTCTTCCCTTACAAAGGTCCTTAGAGAATATTGAGAAGGAATGAAGCTCTTGTGTAAGTGAAGAAAAATGAAATCAAATCAGAGAGTATTATCAAGAAAACACTTCTGAAATGAGTGAGAAATATCAGCACAAAAACCAAGAAAAATAGCTCTTTTGAATATCACAAACTTTGAATTTTTCTCTTGAATAATTGTTGTAAAGAAACTCTCCCCAAACACCCCTATTTATAGGAGAGGGCTAGGGTTTAGGGTTAGGAATTAATTACTGAAGATTAGGAAGTAATTAGTTCCAAATATACCCTCCAACGGATTTTTAATTTCAAAAATCAAGTTTAAAACAGCTATTAAAAAATCTGCCCGTTACTGTTCAACGGACACATCGGTCGACTGGCCCGGTCGACCGATAGTTCAAAAATCCGACCGTTATGAACTATCGGTCGACTGATCCAGTCGACTGAAAAGATACAGAGAGCAAAACAAACTATCGGTCGACCGATCCGGTCGACTGATGCCTGACTGAGACTTAAAATAAAATTCCGGTCGACTGTCGGTAGACAGTCGGTCGACCGACAGACGTGCACACGGATACGTGCACTCTGCCAGGACATCGGTCGACTGGTGGTAGATAACCGGTCGACCGGCTCAGGCCAAAAGATGAAATAAAAATAGAATTTTGAAGAGATTAATATTTTTATCAAATCTATTTCAAACACAAATTCAGTATATAACATAATAAAGAATTTGTAGAAGAAAGATTTAGTATTAAAATATTTTTGTATATTTTATAAGAAATAAACTTGAAAAGGTATACGCGTGAAAGCGTGTGTATTTGAGCTCCAAACCTACTCTCTATTCTTTAACATGCTATAAAGCTAGAAAATAAAACCTAAGGACCTCTGAAGCAATCTTTGAGCCATCCAATGCCTTGCTAGTGCCTTCTCTTCTATGATCCTTCCTTGATGTGCAATTTGCCTTCAATGCTTGTTGGAACTTAGAAGTTTTGCAAAAGCGAAGCGAATGAACTCTAAACATGGTACAAAACCTGAAACTCATCTTAGACAAAAGATTAGTACCAAATAGCACTTATTTGGTTTGTTATCATCAAAACACAAAACAATGGAGAGTGTAACCTCTTGGGCCAACATCTTCATCTTAAGATGTAGGTGATTCACCTTAGGTCATTACAAATAATTCAAGCAAGAAAAATCAATACTAGACTCTAGCTAAGTTACATTATTTAAAAGCCAAACTATGGTTCATCCTAACATCTAGGTACAGCCTAATAAAAGACAAATCTCAAATTTATGCTGTCCTAGTTCTTAAGTTTGAAGTCATGAGAAGTCTTTTTAATATGCAACCTATATTAGGAATTCTAGGTATTTATTAATCTTCTAGAAAAGTTGTTTTTAAACCTAGGGTTTCTATAGATGTTCATTAATCAGATCTAGGCTTAACTGCTCTAGGGTTGCTTCAAGAATCTCAGCAAACCACTAGAGAGAATTAGTTCTTCATTATTTTTTTCTTTTCAAATTATTTATATATATATTTTTTATTTAATGAGAAAGAGTGCAAGGAAATAAAGAAAAAGAAAACCAGAAGAGATCACAGATTAAAAAACAATCAGAGAGATCGCAAAATAAAATAAAATTGCAGAAATTAAATGAGAACAAAAGAGTGACCTTTACTTCAGATGAATCTCCAGTTATAAAATCTTCTCCTTCTCCACAACGTACATGAATGGAAAATACAATTGTGCAGAAATTTAGAAAAAATAGCTAAAAGAAAACCCTAATACGTCTCTGGATGCCCTTTCTGCTGCGCCTGCACGGATATTTATAGTGCAGAAGAAGATAGAGTCCCGGATGAAGTTGTAGACGAAATCTGGTAGTCAGACTTATCCAGAATGCCGCGGAATCTTGGGTTTTGCCGCGGATTTGCGGCATTTTTGTGGAATCTGGCCACGCGCTTTGGCGCGTGGCCTTACCTGGTCCGTCCATGTGGGCGCTTGCTTCTGGAAGTATGATCCTGGCTCTTCATATTGGGATTTCGAGATAAATTAATAATCAAGTTACCTAGATTTGAATTCTCCCAATCTCTTTAAACGAATTTCCTTATCTCTGCACTCTTTTCATTCTCATCTGCAAGAGTTTAGGGTTGGGTAGAAGTCTATCCTTCCCTCATCTTTGATATTTGCAACTTTAGCCCTTGTATTTGCATTTTGACTTCTTGTAATTGCGCTTTTTCACCTGGACTTCAAACATGGGCTTGGATCTGGGCTTTTGGGCTCTTTAAGCTTTATTTCTTATTAAAATAATACTTCGAGGCCTGCACACATTAAATAACGAAATATTAATAAATGTGCATTATAATATGAATAAATGTGCAAATGTGATGGTATATATGATGATAATTATGCATTTTTCACTACCTATCACACCCCCACACTTATCTTTTTGCTCGTCCTCAAGTAAAAATCAAAAAGAAAGAGAAAAATCTAACCTAGCTAACTCACTTTCGTAGGAATCACGGTTGCACTTAGCATGTGCAACAAGCCGTTAAACCCCTAGGTTACCCTAGAGGACGAGTGTTGTCTCGTGAGGGTTTTCAGCGGATTACACCCACAAAATCCATAAAAAGGAAAATATTTGACTTATATTGGACGAGACTAAGTAGTCTATAAGTTTTAGGATCCTCATTTTTATTCATTCTTCAAACCTGATCTTTATAAAGTCAATTGTTATTCATTTTAGGTAAGGATTAAAATTGAATTTCTAATATAGTCTTTTTCGTTACCAAAAGTCATATGCACCCTTGTGAATCTAGGAATTCCTTAACTTGGACTCTCATGCCTCTTTAGTATTTTTATAAGATCATCTAATTTTCTTTCGTGTAAGTATCAAGGCTTCTTGAGGCCCTCATACCTAACTAATTGACTATTAGATGTGTTAATATAAATTTTTTTTTTTTTTTGGTATGTATAACTCATCTAATTTTCTTTCGTATAAGTATCAAGGCTTCTTGAGGCCCTCATACCTAACTAATTGACTAATAGATGTGTTAATACATGTATATTTCTCAGTTTTCTTAGGCTTTCTAATCCACCCATGTAGCGAACTTAAAGTCGGTAGCTCCCAAACCGGTCGGCTTTAGGGCACCAGGTGAGAAAACACCCCGCGGACTCAAATTCGAATGAACTAGGCCACAAAACTAATGACTTTATTTTTATTTAGAACTCACCTTTAGGCATGAATACTTATGCTTCTTGAGGCACATGTATCCAGCTCAATTGGTGATATTATTTTTTTTTTTTTTTTTTTTTTTATGAGGCACAAGGTCTTTGTCTTAGAATCCTAGATATGTACTAGGAATGCAAATTTCATTAAGGTAAAAATTAAGACTAACTAATTATTCAATTTCTCCTCCTATACCTAAAATTTAAACAATTTATTTATTTTGACCAAGTTTTTAGAAATCCTAATCATGATTTTCCTAATCCTTAAAGCTAACTTAGATTTCTTTCAAAAAATAAGTCAAAGTATTATCCTTTTTATAACATTTTTTTAATATATATATTGTATAATTTTTTTTTTATATATTGTATAATTTTTTTTTTTATATATTTTAATTAAATTTTTTTTTTATTATTTTTTATTATTTTTTTTATATTACATACCCTTCCCCCACACTTGTTTCATGCATTGTCCCTAATGTATGAATGAAATGTATGGATGCATGAACTGGCAGAAAGATATAATCACCGATACAGTGGGTCAAAAAGACCCATCGCCGCATTAGCTTCCGGCACAGACTCCAAAAAGATTTTAAGACGTTGACCATTTACCTTGAATGCATTGCCATTTTTGGGATCGTAGATCTCTATGGCTCCGTGTGGAAACACCGTCTTAACAATGAATGGTCCTGTCCATCTTGACTTTAACTTGCCGGGAAAGAGGTGAAGTCTAGAGTTGTAGAGTAAAACTTTTTGTCCTTGGACAAAAGTTTTTCTCGTGATGAATTTATCGTGAAAAACCTTAACTCTATCCTTCGTAATCTTTGCATTCTCGTATGCATCATTCCTCAACTCCTCTAGTTCAGAAATTTGTAATTTCCGAAACTCACCGGCCTTATCTAAATCGAAATTTAGCTGCTTAATTGCCCAAAGGGCCCGGTGCTCTAGCTCGACAGGAAGGTGGCAAGCCTTTCCAAAGACCAGTCTGTAGGGAGACATTCCTAGAATCGTCTTAAAGGCAGTCCTATATGCCCATAGGGCATCCACCAGTTTGGTGGACCAGTCCTTCCTATTCTGATTCACAGTCTTCTCCAAAATGAGCTTGACTTGCCTATTAGAAACTTCTACCTGACCGCTAGTTTGAGGATGGTAGGGCGTAGACAACTTGTGAGTAATGGCATATTTTCGCATAAGAGCTTCAAAAGTTCTATTGCAAAAATGTGTGCCATTGTCGCTAATGATGGCTCGAGGGATTCCAAAGCGTGAGATGATATTATCTTTCAAGAATTTGACAACAACTTTGTTGTCATTTGTCTTGCAAGGGACAGCTTCTACCCACTTTGACACGTAGTCTACGGCCAACAAGATGTACTGGTGCCCAAACGAATTAGGGAAGGGTCCCATAAAATCAATGCCCCATACGTCGAAAAGTTCTACTTCTAGAATGGGATTAAGGGGCATCATATTTCGTTTGGAAATTCTTCCTATCATTTGACATCTTGTGCAAGTTTTGCAATACTCAAATGCGTCTCTAAACACAGTTGGCCAATAAAAGCCACTTTGCAGAATTTTCTCGGCAGTTTTGCGGGGACCAAAATGTCCACCGCAAGCGAACTCATGACAAAAAGCTAGCACACTTCTAGTTTCCTCGTCGGGGACACATCTCCTAATGATTTGGTCGCTACAATATTTGAAAAGATAAGGATCTTCCCATATGTAATACCGAACTTGAGACAAGAATCGGTATCTATCCTGTTTAGACCAACTAGGTGGTGTTTGGTTTGTGACTAAGTAATTTACTATGTCAGCAAACCATGGCTCCTTAGAGATGGCTAGAAGTTGCTCATCGGGAAAATTGTTATTGATGGGCAGCTCGTCAGAAGGTGCGTTTGGCACACGAGAGAGATGGTCAGCTACGACATTTTCGACACCTTTTTTATCTCGAATTTCGAGATCGAATTCTTGAAGGAGAAGGATCCAACGAATGAGTCGGGCCTTCGCATCTTTTTTAAGCATAAGGTATCGAAGAGCAGAATGGTCAGTGAAAATCGTGGTCTTGGTCCCAAGTAGGTATGGGCGGAATTTCTCCAAAGCGAACACTACTGCCAAGAATTCCTTCTCGGTTGTAGTATAGTTCATTTGGGCATCATTGAGCGTCCTACTCGAATAATAAATCACGTGCTGCTTGCTGTGCTTACGATGTCCTAAGACAGCACCTATCGCAAAATCTGAGGCATCGCACATGATCTCAAAAGGCTTGGACCAGTCCGGAGGTGAGATGATAGGAGCAGAGATAAGTTCCATTTTCAATTTCTCCCATGCACTATGGCACCTATCATCAAAGATGAATGACACGTCTTTAGCTAGAAGGTTTGTAAGGGGTCTAGCAATTTTGCTAAAGTCCTCAATGAACCTACGATAAAATCCGGCGTGTCCTAAGAAAGACCGAATGTCCTTCACGCATTGCGGACGTGGAAGTCTCGCTATGATCTCCACCTTGGCCTTGTCTACCTTAATCCCTTCCCTAGATATCTCGTGACCTAGGATAATCCCATGTTGCACCATGAAGTGACACTTTTCCCAATTTAGGGTCAAGTTCTTTTTGGTGCACCTACTCAGCACTAGCTCCAAGTGATGGAGACACTGGTCAAATGAATTTCCATAGACGGAGAAGTCGTCCATGAAAATTTCTAGGAAACGCTCGACCATATCAGAAAACAAGCTTAACATACAACGTTGGAATGTGGCGGGGGCATTGCATAGGCCGAAAGGCATTCGACGGTAGGCAAATGTCCCAAATGGACACGTGAACGTTGTCTTCTCTTGATCCTCCGGCGCTATAGGAATTTGGTTATACCCTGAATAACCGTCCAAAAAGCAGTAATACTCATGACCTGCTAATCTTTCCAACATTTGGTCAATGAAAGGGAGGGGAAAATGATCTTTCCTAGTGGCTGCGTTCAACTTGCGGTAGTCTATGCATACTCTCACCTTGGTAGGCAATCGTGTTTGCACTAACTCATGCTTGTCGTTCTCTACCACAGTAAAGCTAGACTTCTTAGGGACCACATGCATTGGGCTAACCCATTCGCTATCGGAAATGGGATAAATGATCCCATTATCTAACAGTTTCACTATTTCGGCGTGTACAGCCTCCTGCATGAGTGGGTTTAGCCTACGCTGTGGATCCCTCTTTGGTCTAACCCCTTCCTCTAGATGGATACGATGCTGGACTATCGTAGGGCTCAGTCCCTTGATATCTGCCATAGTCCAACCAATGGCTTCCCTATGTCTCCTAAGGGTTGCCAGCAGGTCCTCCTCTTGCCTATTGGTCAAATTAGATGCAACTATGACCGGTAACGTCTCTTGTTCACCTAGGTAGGCGTACTTAAGATGTTTGGGCAAGGCTTTTAACTCCAAAGAAGGAGTTGGCTCGATGGGTGGAGGAGTTATGCTAGAATCTCCCATCTCTATAGAACTCAGATTTGATTCCCATTCGATCTCATCAAGACTGATATCACTTGTTTCTAACTCTTCCTCTTCCTCTGACTCAAATATGATCTCATCATTATGCTCACTCGTCATGTTCTCAATGGAGTTAACCTCAAAGGGTTGGTCTGTCACATCGTAGGGATGCTTACCTAGGTTGAAAACATTGACTTCCTTGGTCATATCCCCAAAAGTCAGTCTCATGGAACCGTTTCTACAATTTATAATTGCATTAGCGGTTGCTAGGAACGGTCTTCCTAAGATAACGGGAGTTTGGGACCTAGGATTAGACACAGGTTGTGTCTCTAAGACAATGAAATCTACTGGGTAAATGAATTCTCCTACCCGTATGAGAACGTCATTGATTTCTCCCTTAGGAACTTTGATAGAGCGGTCAGCCAACTGAATAGTAACTTGGGTAGGGTTGAGTTCACCTAATCCAAGTTGTTGATACACGGAGAAAGGGAGCAAATTGATGCTGGCTCCTAAATCGAGGAGTGCTCGATTGATTTCGACTCGACCTATGGTGCAAGAAATGGTGGGGCAACCTGGGTCCTTATACTTGATAGGGATCTGGTTGGACAGTAGCTCACTAATGTTAGTGGCTAGAAAAACCTTCTTAGGCACATTAGTCTTTCTTTTCTTGGTGCACATGTCCTTAAGGAATTTGGCATAACTAGGGACCTATTGGATTGCATCAAGAAGTGGAATGTTGAGCCTAACTTGATTGAACACCTCTAATAATTTCTCCATATGTGCATTGTTGTTGCTTCTAAGCCTATTTGGAAATGGAGCTATAGGCTGGTGCATCTGACCTGCTGACTTTTCAGCTTCAGTTTCATTGGGGCTGGATGGAGCAGGAGTGGAGCTAGATGGAATGGAAGTGGAGCTAGGTGGAATGGATGGCTGAGATGGATCCGATGGCATGGATACTTGATTATCAACTTGTTTCCCCGATCTGAGTGTATGAACCATATGACACTGACTTGGGTCTTGAACCTCATTGGCTGGCCTAGGATTCCTAGGGTTTGGCAATGGTTGACTCGGTAGGGTACCCCTCTGTCTCTCTTGTTGGTTCAATTGGATCTCTATCCTAGTTAAAACTTGAGCCAGCGTGTCGTGGCTTTTAACTAGAGTGTCCATCTTTCTTTCCAAATTTGAAAGTCTTGTCTCCATTTGTGAATTTTGGAAAGATGGTGGAGGATTTTGACTAGGGAAATTTTGTTGATAGGGCGGATTTTGAAAATTGTTGGAGAATTTGGGCCTAGTTTGATCATTGTTGCTTGGGCCCCACAAAAAATTGGGATGATTTCTCCAACCGGGATTGTAGGTGGGTGAATAAGGATTGTTGGCAGGCCTTGTGAAGGCCGCACTCATATGTTCGGGCAAGCTTTGATGCGCGATGAAGACAGGACATTCCTCGAACACATGGTTCATATCTTGACAATAAGTACAGCCCGCCGAAGATGTTGGGCTGACTTGGTTCACAGAGACTGGTTCTTTAGTTTCAAGAGCCTCAAGTCTTCGCATAACAGCAGCTAACTTAGCATCGGTTGCTATGTTGGCCTCAATGGAATGGATACCTCCTTTTGAAGAAGTAGGGTCATTAGTCCTAGATTTTTCAGGAGTAGGTTCCCATTGGATGGTATTTTCAGCTAATTCCTCATACAATTGCCATCCATCAGTTTCGTCCTTTTTCAGAAATCCTCCTTGGCACATGGATTCTAACAG
This sequence comes from Agave tequilana, assembly GCA_038442645.1. NCBI lineage: Eukaryota > Viridiplantae > Streptophyta > Magnoliopsida > Asparagales > Asparagaceae > Agave > Agave tequilana. The sequence continues at coordinate 65,148 of JAVJIF010033506.1, read as the reverse complement.
TGTTTTAGTAGAATAATCTAATCCATTATAGAGAACTTGGCAAAGTCGACATTTCTCTATCCCATGGTGAGGACATTGGGCAAGGAGATCCTTAAAACGCTCGAAGTATTTCCAAAAAGGTTCATTGGCTGTTTGCTTAAACTGGAGGATATTCTTCCTAATCAGTGCAGTCTTGTGAACGGGATAAAATTTCTTTAAGAAGGCCTTAATGAAATTATCCCAAGAATATATTGAACCGGCCTCTAGACTGTAGAGCCATTTCTTTGCTAAATCCTTCAAAGCAAAGGGGATAAACCTAAGTTTGATAGCATCGTCTCCTAACTTAGGTATATTCATCATGAGACATACTTCTTCAAATTCCCTTATGAAGAAGTATGCATCCTCAGATTCAAGTCCATGAAATTGGGAAGAGTGTTGATGTATTGTGGCTTGAGTTCAAATGGGTCAACACTTTCAATAGTGAGCTGGATGCAAGAAGGAAGAGAGGTTCTAATAGGATAGAACCTATCTTGGAGTGACTGTGGTTGTGCCATGTGTGAGTCGGGCTTGAGCTCGGGTGGTGAACTAGTTCTAGTTAGCCTGGATGTAAGTGGGTCTCTCGACCAAGCGGGCATGCACAATCAGCAAACAAGTTCACCCAATCAATCAATAAAAAAGAAAAAAACAATCAAAAATCCTAATCTAGGGTAAGCCTTGACCTAGACGACTCCTAACTTTAGACTGTCCTTAGGAGGTCTACTGTCGACGTTAACCACGAGCTAATCGGCCAGGTAGGTGGCAAGACCGGTGGGAGGTTTTCCGTCAGAGACGTTCCTTAATTAAATAACCACCGTTCTTCGGGCTTTCGGCCCTCAATCCCCTGCCTAGACACCGATTTGACAAGAGTTAATTTCGAACAATTTTCCTCCTTCGGTCAATCTCCTATTGAGTCCGAGTTAACTTAGGGCCAACGTCTAGTCAAATTTTACTTAAGGTTAGGGTTGTGAGTGTGACGGATATGATTTGTGGGCCAAGGAAGGGTGATGAAATCCCCACCTTTTCTTGCTTATGGGTTATGCCCTTAAGATGAATTAGTGTACGTGTAAAGCTGTAGAAAAGTAATCACTCAAGAAAGCAGTAAACAACCAAGAGTGTTTCCTAATCTATATGCTATGCAAACGTACCTTGTCGCCAGCACTCTTCAACAGAATTAAAAAGAATTAAAATAGACACGTGCCCTAAATGCAAGAGTCTAAATTTTTTTTTATTTTCAACAAATGGGTTAATGTTATTAATTAGCAGTTGCAGAGTGATAACAGAGAAATTTAATCACAGCAGTAAGCAAATTTTGCAATGCAGAGCAACCTGCAGAAAAGCAGGTTAGTAGTTCACTACTACTGCCGCAGATCTGCGGCTTTTGCCGCGTTTCTGCGGCAAATTAGTAGGTCCAGGTGCTCTGCCTTCGAGGGCAGAGGCACTGGATTGTTGTATGTCCTTGCTGCTGCTCTATTTTTGTTTCCTGTTCTCTGTACCTGCAACAGAAAGAATAAAGAATGATTAGAACGAGGAAATCGTGCCGTTCCTTCCCCAGCAACGGCGCCAAAATTTGATTGAGATTTTTAAAAGAATAAAAAGAAGTTCAGATTTCTTAGTCTCAATGCGAATCCGCTGTAGCAAGGGCTCAAGCGGGTCGTGATCCTCAGGGAAGGATGCGATGAAAGCTTTTCGACTCGATTCCTCTGTATGCTTCAAGTAATAAAAGAGAGATTAGATCTGAGATAAAAAGATGATATTAAAGACGTGGTTTTGCTGATCTTCTACCACAACCCTATTGCAAGTTAAGGAGCTAGATCTTCATCTTAAGATGTAGGTGATTCACCTTAGGTCATTACAAATAATTCAAGCAAGAAAAATCAATACTAGACTCTAGCTAAGTTACATTATTTAAAAGCCAAACTATGGTTCATCCTAACATCTAGGTACAGCCTAATAAAAGACAAATCTCAAATTTATGTTGTCCTAGTTCTTAAGTTTGAAGTCATGAGAAGTCTTTTTAATATGCAACCTATATTAGGAATTCTAGGTATTTGTTTAATCTTCTAGAAAAGTTGTTTTTAAACCTAGGGTTTCTATAGATGTTCATTAATCAGATCTAGGCTTAACTGCTCTAGGTTGCTTCAAGAATCTCAGCAAACCACTAGAGAGAATTAGTTCTTCATTATTTTTTTCTTTTCAAATTATTTATATATTTTTTTTATTTAATGAGAAAGAGTGCAAGGAAATAAAGAAAAAGAAAACCAGAAGAGATCACAGATTAAAACAACAATCAGAGAGATCGCAAAATAAAATAAAATTGCAGAAATTAAATGAGAACAAAAGAGTGACCTTTACTTCAGATGAATCTCCAGTTACAAAATCTTCTCCTTCTCCACAACGTACATGAATGGAAAATACAATTGTGCAGAAATTTAGAAAAAATAGCTAAAAGAAAACCCTAATACGTCTCTGGATGCCCTTTCTGCTGCGCCTGCACGGATATTTATAGTGCAGAAGAAGATAGAGTCCCGGATGAAGTTGTAGACGAACTCTGGTAGTCAGACTTATCCAGAATGCCGCGGAATCTTGGGTTTTGCCGCGGATTTGCGGCATTTTTGTGGAATCTGGCCACGCGCTTTGGCGCGTGGCCTTACCTGGTCCGTCCATGTGGGCGCTTGCTTCTGGAAGTATGATCCTGGCTCTTCATATTGGGATTTCGAGATAACTTGATAATCAAGTTACCTAGATTTTGAATTCTCCCAATCTCTTTTAAACGAATTTCCTTATCTCTGCACTCTTTTCATTCTCATCTGCAAGAGTTTAGGGTTGGGTAGAAGTCTATCCTTCCCTCATCTTTGATATTTGCAACTTTAGCCCTTGTATTTGCATTTTGACTTCTTGTAATTGCGCTTTTTCACCTGGGCTTCAAACATGGGCTTGGATCTGGGCTTTTGGGCTCTTTAAGCTTTATTTCTTATTAAAATAATACTTCGAGGCCTGCACACATTAAATAACGAAATATTAATAAATGTGCATTATAATATGAATAAATGTGCAAATGTGATGGTATATATGATGATAATTATGCATTTTTCACTACCTATCAATAAGTATTTTTGTCAAAAATGCTTAAATTTTTAGGAATCCATATAAACTTATTTTTAATTCTTTTTTAAACAATTTCCGACTTTCTTTTCATAAAAGAATTATATGGATTACTAACATATGAAGATTTTTCAAAAAATCCAAGACCATAATTATTATGTGACTTCTTTTGATATGATAACAAATCATTCAATTTTTCTTTTCCTTGATTGAACTTAGTCAAATTTTTCAAAATTTCTTCATATTTCATTTTGAAAACTGATATGTCTTTATCTAATACAGAAATCCTTTCATTCAAAGACACAGTTTCCTTTTTAAGAAAAAATTTTCTTTTATAAACTTCTCATTATGCTTTTTCAAAGATTATATTACTTTTTCAAACTCATATTTTTGAGAGTTTATAGAAGAAACTTATAAGCATAACATGAATTTTCTTTTAAAAGATTTTCATTTTCCTTTGATAACACTTTATTTTTCATTACAATTCATGGAATGCATCTAAAAGTTCAGTATATGATACCTCATCTTCTTCTAGCGCCATGTAACAGATGTTGGCATGTTCAGTGGTTTCTTCTTCGTCAGAGGAAGAGGAATCACTGTTTTCCCATGATGCTTGGTAGTCTTTCTTCTTTCTGAACTTTTTGCTCTTGAATTTACCTTTATTTTTTAGCAAAGGGCAATCCTTCTTCATATGACCTATTTTATTGCAATTAAGCATTTAAATTTACCTTGCTTTAAGAATCTTCTGAATTTCTTTGAAAGCATTGCCATCTCCTCTTCATCGTCATCTGAATCGTCCGTGTCTGAGGATGCATGGAAGGCAAGTTCTTTCTTCTTTGAGCGAGGTTGTTGTTCATCCTTCTTTCTTTCTTCAAGTTGCACTTCATATGCCATTAGATTACCAATAAGGTTTTCTAACGACATTGTTGAGAGATCATTCGCTTCTTCGATTGCGGTTGTCTTTTTCTCCCAATCTGATGTGAGTGCACGAAGATCTTGCGAACTTTTTCTACTTGGGTGTATTCTTTTCCAAGGGATGCTAAGGAATTGGTAATGTCGGTGAATCTTGTAACCATTTCTGATATGGTTTCATTCTCCTCCATTTTTAATAATTCAAACCTGTGGACAAGAACAGAAATCTTAGGTCCTTTAACTTTATTTGTGCCTTCGTGTGTTACCTGAAGAGTATGTCATATTTGATTTGCAGAAGTGGCTGTTGACACACGGTTGAACTCTTCTTTGGTTAAGGCACAGAATAGAGCATTCATCGCTTTGGCGTCAAGGTTCTCATTCCTCTTTTGATCATCACTCCAAGCGTTGTAGTTGGTTGTTGGCTTGGTGTACGGTGCTTCTACGATGTTCCAAAGTTCGTAGTTGAGCGATTGCAAGTAGATCTTCATTCTACACTTCCAATAATTGTAGTTGGATCCGTCAAATAGCGGTGGACGTTGTGTAGAATGTCCTTCTTTGAATTGTGAAGAAGGAAACTCCGTTGCCATCCTTGCTTGTTGACTAGGTATGCAGTGCTCTGATACCAATTGTTGGTCCCGATATGATGCCAAATGTGGATCTAATATACGAAGTCAACACTCACAAGAATATTAGTATAAAGGAAATAAATATACTTGCAAATAAAGAAAATCAAATCACAGAAAAGTTAACATTCGCAAACACTTGTGATTTATCCTGGTTCGGTCCTCGTGACCTACATCCAGTCCCTAAGCCTCCTGCTTGAGATTTTCCTTTATCCTTGACTTTGTACACCCAAAATCAATACCTTGCACACAACTTGACAAATCCCCTTTGCCAAATGTGTACAACTTCTCTTACAACCAAGAGAACAAACACCACCTTGTACAAACTCTCTTCTACACCAAGAAGATGCTCTTGTACAATGAATCCTTTGAGTGATTACAACCTTTCCTATAAGCCTTGGTACAGTATGTGATCGTGGACAAGGGCTAGTATAGGAGAACTTCAGAAATCTTCACTTAGGAATAGGATTTTGGTGAAGAACTTGAAGTGGGAACAGTTTTCAGGAAACCAGAATGTTTGGCAGAATTTTTGGTAAGAAAACTGAAGATTTGTATTGGTATTTTGCCTTAGATTAACAACCCTATTTATAGATGCACTCTAGGGTTAGTTAGGGTAGTTATTAGGTGCAATTTGAACATTCAAATGTTGGATAATGTTTCAGAAAATACCAGAATACAGAAACTGTCCAACAGTCAGAAACTGCCTATAGTCGACTTGAGATATGGGTTAGTCGACTAATTTAGGCAAATTTCCCAAGATTAGTCGACTATAGTGAGAACCAAGTCGTCTAGGTCATGATAAGTTCAAGTGACAGGTTTCTGGATAACTGAACCAAGTCGACTACAACCAACTTATAAGTCGATTGGGCCAGGGATTAGTCGACTAGGGGAAAGGGTTAGTCGACTACAAATGTCAATTAGTCGACTATGTTTCTGTCAAGTCGACTAACAGGACAAACAGAGAGTTGGGTTCTTTTGAGACACAAGGCTAGTCGACTAGAGATTTTGGTCAAGTCGACTACACAATGTATTAGTCGACTTGACAAGAGTATAAGTCGACTATAATACTAAGATATGTGTGTGTGCATCAAGGCTTTTGACATGCTATTTAATCATTACAAAACATATCATTAGCAACTCTCTTTGGGAAGTATTGATCATGAAGAACTCTTGAATGGGCTTGTGTTAGAGCTCCAAATGATTTGCTTCACAAATATCTTCATCAAAACAAGTTCCAACAGTTTTTGGGCTAAGGAAGGGTGATGAAATCCCTACCTTATATTGTATGAGTTTTTCCCTTAATTTCAATTCATGCAAGTGTGCAATATATACAAGAATATAACACAAAGCGAATAAATCACCCACGAGTTTGTCCTATGCTATATGCAAAGCCATATGTACACCTCAATCCAGATTACAACAACAGAATAAAATACAATATATTGGAATTGAATTGATACGTGCCTAAATGCAAATGTTTAAACCATTTAAAATCGTCCAAATATCGTATTTTAGTTATTTAATTATTGCAGTGTGTCAGGCAAGAATTACAGAAAACTAGCAGCAAATTACAATAGAATATAGCAGTAGATGAAACTTGTAAGATCCCTGCATAGTTTAGGGACCAGGGACCCAGGATTGGTCGCGTTTCTGTGGCTCCCAAGTCCTTGGCGCGGCAATTTAATAGAAGTAGCTTTCTTGCTTTCTAGAGCAGGGAGCTACAGGCAAGGGGAGTCTTCTGCAATATATAGTTTCTGTAAGAATGACCCGCACATCAGAAACAGAGATGAAATGTTAACAAAAATGTGAAATCAAAACCATTCCAATCCTTGACAACGGCGCCAAAAATTTGATCGGAGCGAAACCAGCAGTCGAAAATGTGTGTTTTATGAAATCAATGAAAAGCAAGCATGTTAATGTTTCCTCGATACTTCCGTTATAGCATTGGCTCAACGGGTCGAATCCACAGGGACGGGAGGCGATAGAAGCATTAACAGTCCGTTCACGTGTTATGTTAACAATTCCTTCTTGTTAAAGAATGAGAAAGAAAAAGAAAAGAAAAGAAATCTGAAAGTGATAGGTGAAGAAGGCGATGAAAGCGATGTGAAAATAAAAGAGAAGTGGTTTGGAAAACAAAATAGAAAAGAAGATCAAACTTATGGTAATGAAAATGAAAACAAAGGTGAACAAAGAAGAGGGTGAAAATAACGATGAAAAGATAAAAGAAGTGTTTTGAAATCGATTTTTTAAACAAAGTAAAAAGAAAGGAGAATACTTTGAAAGAAATCTCATGATTTTTAACTACTAATTACTCCACTGACATGCTAACCTCTTAGTGATAGTTGCCTCATATGGATCCTTGGCCATCAACTAGTCCTTGGCTTTAAGAGACGATACAAAGCATGACAAATAAGATGGTTCTTCACATTCAAACTTGCATCAAGAGAAGGCTAATACAAACTTTAGATCATCAAACTATTAGGAGCAAGCATGAAATAAGAGAGAGTTAGCTTGGTTAGCAAGCTAGCAAGTTAGATGTTAGAACCCATCATCATGAGCCATCTATGGTTCTTACAAGAGCAAGGCCTTTAGAGGCTATTAGATTCATATGAATTATCAAGTAAGTGGTTAGCTAGTTAGTGGTTAGTAGTTAGTCACCATGAGAGAAAATCTAGCTAAGCATTATGTAAAAGATGGAGAGGATTAAATGGAGAAGAAAGGAGACACCTTTACATAGATTGTCATCATCTATTACTTTAATATCTCTCTATCTCTCTCTGAATCAACTCAGCCCTAATACATGATCTATAAAAGAAAAGAAAATATAAAATAAAAGAGAGAAAATCCTAATCTACAACAAAAGAGAGAAAAATTAGCCTATTTTTCCAATCTGCTTGCGTTTCGGCCAAACCCTGCAGTATTTATGGGCAAAAGGAGGTTCCAGAAGATGAGACGAGGCCACGCGTCGAAAATCGACGCATGGGCTCACCATAGGGCCATAGAAACACGATCATAGCCATGTTTCCACGGCCATACCAGGGATTTGAGTCCCTAGTTTTGGTGCGTGGGTTCGTGGCGCTTCAGGGACTTTCCAGATATGCTCAGATTCGGGTATTGTCATCCGGACATTCGTCTGACGTGCTTAAGGGTCTAGGTTAAATGTATCTTCTAGAAGATCCCATGCTTGGCCTCCAAGAAATGCGAATTTAATTACCAAAAAATAGGTTTAATTAAGCTCTTATTACTCTTTTGCCCTCTTGTCTTGATTATCTGTAAGAGAGACCAGAACACGGTTTAGACCGACATTTTATTCATAAATCAGTAGGAAAATGTGATATAATAATGCAGAACTGTAGACTAATCATTTTCTTAATGGCTATTCAGGATACAATCAAATTTCAATTGCTCCTGATGACCAAGAAAATACAACTTTCACCTATCCATTTGGAACGTTTGCATACCGACGAATGCTTTGGGTTATGCAACGCTCCTGCAATGTTCCAACATTGCATGTTTAGTCTTTTCTCCGACATGCTAGAAAGATTTTTGGAGATTTTTATGAGTGTTTTTTTTGATATATGGAGATTCCTTTGACCAATGCATGCATCATCTTAAGTTAATCTTACAAAGATGCATGGAAAAGAACTTGACACTTAACTAAAAAAAGTGTCATTAATGGTCAAACATGGAATCATATTTGGGCATGAGATTTCGAGTAGAGGAATTGAGGTTAACAAATCTAAAGTGAAGGTGATAGCAGAACTCCCTGAACCTAAATACTTAAAAGATATCAGATCTTTCTTAGGGCACGCTGGTTTTTACAGAAAGTTTATTAAAGAGTTTAGCAAAATTGTTAGACCTTTAACTAATCTTTTAGGAAAAGATGTGCCCTTCTATTTTGATAATGGATGTCTACAAGCTTGCAAGGAGCTGAAAAAATGTGTCTCTGCACCGATAATATCAACACCTGTGATTGAGGCTAAACCTGCACACAAAATACGGAATTATAGAACTTAAGAAAGAAGATGTGCAAGTGCTCAATTCTTCCACTATAGCAAGTGGCTATGCGGGTCGTGATCCACAAGGAGGGTTTTGCGATAGAAGCGTTTACAGTTTTATTGAAATCGTTATAAAAACCAAACGAGAGCTCTTCTCTATTTTTAAGTTAAGAAAAAGAAAATTATGTTAAAGTTAGAAGAAAATGAAAGATGAAAAAGGTGGAAAAAATCAGAAAAACAATGAAAGTGACTATATACAAATGGAGTGAGTGGAGAAGAAAGAGTTGGAAGAGGTGGTGATTTAATTTACAGAAATGAAAGAAAGGAAAGAAAAGGAAGGAATACTTACCTAGTTTAATTGATGACTTACCTGGAAACCTTTTGCAAGTTCTACCTTTTTGCTTCGGAGGCATTCAACGCATAGATCATAAACTCGAGCTCAGTCCCCGTGCATATTATATCGTCAAGCATACCAAGAACGAAGTGATGCGGAGCTTGGAAGAGGAGAACGTCTTCATGAACTATCGCTGGCTCTCACGTAGCTTAGTTATACTTGCTTTGAAATTCACTTGTAAACTTAACAAATACAACCAAGGTAAAGTAGAAGAGGAAGAGGAAAGAAAAACAAAATACGAACATAAAAAGAAGCTTTTACCTTTATTAATTGCAGAGACAATGGAAGAAAGGAGGAGGGTACATCGGTGTCACTCTCAACATCAGCCTCTCTTTCTTACTTACATGAATCTTCATCTAGCCTAAGCTTACATACAAGTTACATAAAAAGAAAAGAAAAACCTAAACTATAAAGAATGAAAACTAGGCTAAATCCTAATCTGCATGGTCCTCTAATTTCAGCACAGAGAATGCCCTTTTATAGGCCAAAACCCAACAACCAGGATCCCGGGGAGGTCGGGGAGTAAACGCTCCCCTAACTCCCTAACAATGCTGCGGAAACGCGGCTTTTGCCGCGTTTCCGCGGCCAGGGTGTGGCCAGATGGCCACACCCTATTGGTGGGTCTCCCTAGTTTCTCCTTCTGACTTTATCTGGAGTTGGTTTCTTCGTTTGAGTCCCGGATTCTGACGAAATGGCCTTGGATTCTTGGCTTTAACCGATTGATTCTGAGAGGATTCTTCTCAACCGGTTTTCAACCTCTTGATTTTGCCCTGATTTCTTGAGTGCGAATTAATTCTGATTTAATTCAGAATTTTGGTGGGCTTTAGGCCCATTTCTCTTCAACTCCTTAAAGATTGGGCCTGCAAATAAATCAAACAATTAATTAGGACAATGCAGGCTTTTATTCTATAATAAGTATGGACATATGATATTAAATATGCAACATTAGCGACCAATCACACCCCCATACCTATCTTTTGCTCGTCCTCGAGCAAAACAACTAAACTATACTAAGGATTATTAGACCACTTTCGCAGGTCACGCGATTGCACTGAGCATGTGCAACAAGCCGTTAAACCTCTAGGTTTCCCCTAGAGGACGAGTGTTGTCTCGTGAGGGTTTTCAGCGGATTACACCCACAAAATCCATAAAGAAAGAGAAATAAAGAGTTAGTATTTTCGAAAGGCATTTTGAAAGAGAAAAATATTTGAAATATAATTGTAAGATCTAAGCAATCTATAAGTTATAGGAAGACTGAATTTTTCATTCCTAAACTTAGTCTCTATTCAAAAATTTGTTATCAATAAAAGTAAGGAGTCACATTGTACTTCTCATCTAGTCTATTACTTTACCCTAAGTCATATGCACTTGTGACTGTGAAAATTTTGACTAAGGGTTCATTAACTCTAACTCTTATGCCTTATTTATTTATATATATATATATATATTTTGGTTGTATTATTCCTTAGTTTAGGCTTTCTAATCTGCCCATGTAACGAGCCTTTAATCGATGACTCCCAAACCAGACGGTCTTAGGGCACCAGGTGAGAAGACACCCCTAGGACTTAAGGACTCGAGCAAACAAGGCCACAAAACTAAGGATTTTAGTATATGAACCACTTTTAGGCGTGAATACTTATGCTTTATTAGGCACAACTACCCAGCTTAATCAGTGGATTTTATATATATATTTTTCTTAAACTTATCTAATCATCTTTTGCATAAATACTAAGGCTTGCTTAGGCCAAAGCACCTAGCTAATTAATAATTAGATTTGTTTATCTCTTTTTTTTCCTTTTTTTTTTTTCAAACTTATCAATTATCTTTCGCAAAAATACTAAGGCTTGCTTAGGCTAAAGTACTTAGCTAATCAATAATTAGATTTGTTTATTTTTTTTATATATATATATTTTTTATAAGGCATAAGAACTTTGTTTTTGAACCCTAAGTGTGTAAGTGTATGAAGTGTGCATATTTCATCAAGGTAAAGATCAAGACTAAATTACTTTGACAAATTTTCTTCCTAACCCTAAAAATCAAACAAATAATCTTATTTTGACCAAGTATAAGAAATCCTAATTTGGATTTTCCTATTCCTTAAAATTAACTTAATTTCTTACAAAAATAAGTCCAAATATTGTTTCTATTTTTCAAAAAGTTTTTATAAGTAAAGAAAAATGTTAATTTTTTTTTTAAAGAAAAAGAAAAGTTATGTTAGACCCTACCCCACACCTATCTCATGCATTGTCCTCAATGTATGAATTAATGCATAGATGCATGAAAAATATGACAGGGAAGGAAAGTGTTACCTTAAGGTGGTGGTTCCGGTGGTGGTCTGATTGGTCCACGAAACGCGGCCCAATCAACTTTTCTTGGGTCTCGGAGGAACCCACCAGAAGTATCTTTAATATAACCCATTAAAAAGATGTATCCATAAAGGATCTTTATTAAATATTTAACCCCATCTAATGTCCATATTCCATAACTAATTTCGGAGTCAAATTTGTCAACCACCTCGTCCCAGAATGGAGTATGAAATGATAGAACGGTTGACTTGGACTCAGGAAGGACAGGAACTAATACCGACTCGGGAAGGTGACTTAAGTCAAGTAAAGGTTCAGGAGTCGAAATTGGTTCAAGAAGCGGGTCCAAGTCATGAAGTTGAAACTCTAGTCCACATGTATTTTCTAACAATGGAATGTGACTTAATGTGGGTGATTCCAGTTTAGGAATGATAGGTGGAGGAATCAAAACTGACTCTAAAATATTACTCAAGTTTGGTAACACAACAGGAGTCAATATTGATTCAGAAAGTTGAACTGGATCACAGATTTGAGAATCTAGGTCACATATCTCATTGAGTTCAATATCAAAAAATTGAGAACTTGCCAATTTGTCAATAGGATTTTCAAAATTGTATAATTGGTCAAGTTCAATATGATCCTCAAGAATGGGTGATTCAATTTCATGATGAATTGGCACAAGATTCAATGTTGACTCAGGAAAAAGATTAAAATCAGGTGAAGATACCGGAGTCATAATTGAACCAGAAAGTAGAATTAAATCACTAAGTTGGGGTTCAGGATCATATTCATTTTCAAGTTCTATTTCAGAAAAGGAAAACTTGCTAAACTGTCAATATCTTTTTCAAAATTTGGAGTTTGGGCAAGTTCAAGTGGTTGTTCTGAAATGGAATCTTGATTTCCAAGACTACATGACTCTTCGACTCTAACAGGATGGTTAGTGACATCAGAACTGGTCAAACGGTGAGAACGTAGAGATTCGACCATCATATCTATGTCACGATTTCTAGCATTTTGAGCATGAGTCATGGCTTCAAGCATCTTTTCATAATTGATGGGTTCATTGTTTTGATGAAAAGATGAAGAGTTGTCTTGGAAGTGGTTGTGAAATTGTGAGTCCATCAGATTTTGGGATTTGTGTTTGGACTCACGCATACTCATTTTCAAAATTGATGGTCTTCTATTTTGGACTGGTGGAACTGAGTATGACTCTTGGCAATATTGTGGACTAGGTGGAGAAGGGGGATAATTTGGTTGAAAATTTGACTCGGGGTAGGTAAATCCCCACTGACTCTGTGAAGAGTTAAAATCGTTATGGAAATTATAGTCATACGATGGGGGACATGGGTTATATTGATTCGGATAAGACCAATCCGGCACACTAGGTTGGTTAAAGTCATGATATGTCGGGTTGGTAATATCCGAAAAAGAGTTTGATGTGTAATATGGATTATTATTATAGTTGTAAAAAAATTATTATTATAAGCCATATCACACAATAGAATACACACAAAAAAGAAAGAAAAGCAAACAAATAAACAAACAAGAAAGAAAAAATTCTAACCTAAGTTAGGGTAGACCTAGACGACTCCTAACTGGTTAGACTGTCCACGGGAGGTTTAATGTAGACTTTGACCACAAGCTAATCAGCCAGGTCAGGGCAAGGTTGGTGGGAGATTTTCCGTCAAAAGACGTTCCTTAATTAAATAACCACCAACCTTCGGGCTTTCGGCCCTTAATCCCTTTCCTAGACACTGATTTGGCAAGAGTCAAGTTCCAACACCTTTCCCCCTTAGGATAATCTCCTAATTGAGACCGAGATGTCCCTAGGGCCAACGTCTACTCATTTTTAGTTAGGCTTGGGTTAGTGAGTGCTTGGAATGTGATTTTTGGGCTAAGGAAGAGTGATTAAATCCCCACCTTATCTTGTTAATGGGTGGTGCCCTTAAAATCAGTTTTTGTGCAAGTGTACAAGATAAATAAGATGCACTCGAAGCGATATAAATCAACAAAGAGATAGTCCTATTCTACATGCAATGCGAACGTACCTTGCTCTAGCACTCTTCAACAGTAAAAATAAATGAATTGAAAAAACGCGTGCCTAAAATGAAAACATCTAATCAATTTTTAACTTTTGCAACAAACGTTTTAGTGTTGATTATTAGCAGGCTTATGTGATGGCATATAGGAAATAAAGAATTGCAGCAAACTAGATTTTTTGTAAACTAAGCAGCCCTGTAAAAAGCTATTAGTAGTCAACTCTTCATTGCCGTGGTTCCGCGGCTTTTGCCGTGGAAACGCGGCAATTCAGAGGGCACTTGGTCTCTGCTTTCTAGAGCAGAGGCCCAAGGCCACTTGTATGTCACTGTAATATTAATTTCCTGCTTTGATTGCCCTGTAACCTGCAACAGAGAAGAAACTTCGTTTAGTTCTAAAAAATTTTCAAAAAAATTCAGATTTCAATAAAAAACATGTTACCCTCCCCGGCAACGGCGCCAAAATTTGATTGAGGCTAAACCTGCACACAAAATACAGAATTATAGAACTTAAGAAAGAAGATGTGCAAGTGCTCAATTCTTCCGCTATAGCAAGTGGCTATGCGGGTCGTGATCCACAATGAGGGTTTTACGATAGAAGCGTTTACAGTTTTATTGAAATCGTTATAAAAACCAAACGAGAGCTCTTCTCTGTTTTTAAGTTAAGAAAAAGAAAATTATGTTAAAGTTAGAAGAAAATGAAAGATGAAGAAGGTGGAAAAAATCAGAAAAACAATGAAAGCGACTATGTACAAATGGAGTGAGTGGAGAAGAAAGAGTTGGAAGAGGTGGTGATTTAATTTACAGAAATGAAAGAAAGGAAAGAAAAGGAAGGAATACTTACCTAGTTTAATTGATGACTTACCTGGAAACCTTTTGCAAGTTCTACCTTTTGCTTCGGAGGCGTTCAACGCATAGATCATAAACTCGAGCTCAGTCCCCGTGCACATTATATCGTCAAGCATACCAAGAACGAAGTGATGCGGAGCTTGGAAGAGGAGAACGTCTTCATGAACTATCGCTGGCTCTCACGTAGCTTAGTTATACTTGCTTTGGAATTCACTTGTAAACTCAACAAATACAACCAAGGTAAAGTAGAAGAGGAAGAGGAAAGCAAAACAAAATACGAACATAAAAGAAGCTTTTACCTTTATTAATTGCAGAGACAATGGAAGAAAGGAGGAGGGTACATCGATGTCACTCTCAACATCAGCCTCTCTCTCTTACTTACATGAATCTTCATCTAGCCTAACCTTACATACAAGTTACATAAAAAGAAAAGGAAAACCTAAACTACAAAGAATGAAAACTAGGCTAAATCCTAATCTGCATGGTCGTCCAATTTCAGCACAGAGAATGCCCTTTATAGGCCAAAAACCCAACAACCAGGATCCCGGGGAGGTCGGGGGAGCAAACGCTCCCCCTAACTCCCTAACAATGCCGCGAAAACGTGGCTTTTGCCGCGTTTTCGCGGCCAGGGGTGTGGCCAGATGGCCACACCCTGTTGGTGGGTCACCCTGGTTTCTCCTTCTGACTTTATCTGGAGTTGGTTTCTTCATTTGGGTCCCGAATTCTGACGAAATGGCCTTGGATTCTTAGCTTTAACCGATCGATTCTGAGAGGATTCTTCTCAACCAGTTTTCAACCTCTTGATTTTGCCCTGATTTCTTGAGTGCGATTTAATTCTAATTTAATTCAGAATTTTGGTGGACTTTGGGCTCATTTCTCTTCAACTCCTTAAAGATTGGGCCTGCAAATAAATCAAACAATTAATTAGGACAATGCAGGCTTTTATTCTATAATAAGTATGGACATATGATATTAAATATGCAACATTAGCGACCAATCAACCCGATTGGACGAGACCATTTGAAGTCATGTGTGACACCTCTGATTATGCTATAGGCGCTGTTCTAGAACAGCGCGTTGATAATAGGCAACACATGATTTACTAAGCAAGTAGGATGCTTAATGAGGCCCAACTCAATTACACAACAACTGAAAAAGAATTTTTAGCAGTTGTATTTGTATTGGAGAAATTTCGCCAATATCTACTTGGGTCTAAAACATTGATTTTCATCGATCAGTCTGCCCTCAGATATTTGATGCAAAAGAAGGACGCTAAGTCTAGACTCATTCTTTGGATCCTTCTTTTGCAAGAATTTGATTTAGAGATAAAGGATAAAAAGGATGTTGAAAATGTGGTGGCTGATCACCTCCAAATACACCGGTAGAGATGATCCCAATCAACGAAAGTTTTCCTGACAAACACATCCTAGTGATGTGTAAAGAACCCTAGTATGCTGATATTGCAAATTATCTTGCAACAGGGCGAACACCTTCTAGTTGGTCAAAACAGAACAAACATTGCTTTTTCACGCAGAAATGATTTTTCTTCTGGGATGAACCATATCTATTCAAATATTGCCTTGACCAGATCATTAGAAGGTGTCTTCCTGAGGATGAACATCATAATGTTTACATTTTATCACGAGTTTGCATGTACTGGACACTTTGATCCACGTAAAACTGCTGAGAAAGTTCTGCAGAGTGGGTTCTAATGGCCCACTCTCTTTAAGGACTCTTACAATTTTTACAAACTCTGTGCAAGATGCAAAATGACGGGTCGAATCACACGTAAGGATATGATGCCCCTTACCCTAATCTTGGAAGTAGAAACTTTTGACTTGTGAGGCATTGATTTTTTAGGACCTTTTCCAATTTCTTCGGCAACCAACTCATTTTGGTAGCCATTGATTACGTTTCTAATTGGGTAGAAACTGTGCTAACAAGGACTAATGACAACCGAGTTGTCATCAAATTTTTCAGAGAAAATATCATTCAAGCTTCAAGGCCCCCCCTTGCGATAATAAGTGACAACCAGAAGGTTTTTGTCTACTAGGCTTTTGAAGCCCTAATGTAGAAGTACTCCATTTCTCACAAATTATTCACGACTTACCATCCTCAGATGAACAGAGAAGCAGAGGTGACAAATAGACAAATCAAACTCATCCTGAAGAAGACCGTAGGACGGAATAGGAAGGACTGGTCCATTAAGCCTGTTGATGCACTACGGGCTTATCGGACCGCCTACATCATAGGAATGTCTCCATATCGAGTGGTATTTGAAAAATCATGCCATTTGCCTGTGGAGCTTGAGCACCGTGCTTTGTGAGCTATTAGACAAGTGAATTTTTACTTGAAGAAAGCCAGCGACTTGTGAAAGTTGCATACTCTGAGCTTGAAGAAATAAGAAATGAAGCATATGATAACGCTCGAATTTTCAAAAACAAAACCAAACTCTTCCATAACCAGTCCATACATATGAAGAATTTTGTTCCTAGACAAAAGATTCTGTTATACAACTCTAGACTTCACCTTTTTTTCTGGTAAATTTAAGACATGATGATCAGGACCCTATCTTGTGCATGCCGTTTTTTCACATAGTGCAGTGGAAGTCTCTAATCCTAAGAACGGTAACCCTTTTAAAGTCAATGGTCAAAAATTAAAACCGTTTCACACCACTGAGCCTGAGTCACACGGGACTTTTGAATTGGGTCTTTTCGACCCAGTCTACACGTGACGAGGCTCCTTCTTCAAATTTTTCTGTCATTCATTGTAAATTTTTTGGGACACCTTCTTGTAAATACCAACAACTTTTTCTTTCTTTTCCCTATATAAAAAAAAAGAAGTAAAAATAAAATAAATAAATAAAATAAATAAAAAATAATAATAAACTAATTTTTTTTTTGGAGTGGAATAGAAAAAAAATAATAAGATTTAGTTGTTTAAAGACACCTAGGATATCTCTATTGTATATATACCCATCCTTTACCCACAAAAATTTAGAAATAAACTCTCGGTAAACTATTTATGTTTTTACCTACAGTTATAAGAGGAAAACCACCTTCTCAACCCTCTATTAAAGCCTTATACCCCTCTCCTGTGCCTTTACCCTAGTTTTGAGATTTGATCTGAAGAGGAAATACGAGTGCGCCGCCACCAAAAAAATTCCAAACCCTGTCCTGAAACTTTGCCGCGTTTTCTCTGTCAAAGCCGCATTTGTGGCCATCTGGGAGCCTCCTGTGTGCCATGAAGTTGTTGTACTATCGCCTTCCCTTGTAGATATGAGATTTACTACAAGCTCCGTGGGCTTCTGTGTGGATTGCTCTATGCAATTCAGTTTTCGATTCCCCCCATGAATTTCGGAGGAGGTTTGCGAATTCCTATTTTCTTATCCAAATTTTAATACATGTCACCTACTATTTTTGCAAAAAAAGATTTTTCTAGGATCGTTAGTGATATTAATGGGTAAGGTCATATGTTTCTTGATTTGATTAGGGAATGGAACTGGTTCACATTTGTTTATGATAATTCAGAGTATGAAGCCTATTGCTACCCTGAACTTGTTAAGGTCTTCTAGTACAGTATTGACAAGAACACCATAGACCTTGATACTAATAAGTTTACTCTGCATCTTGAGACTGGGGATATAGTTGTCATCACTGACATGATATAGGACTACACACAAGTCCCCAACAACCCATTTCATAGCAAGCCCCTTCCGTTGATAAAGTATATGAGTTGATAAAGTATATGACCATCATGGGTGCTCGATGCACTGAGCAGGACCGTGGGCTCAAAGCCAGTACAATCTTTAGAAACGTTCATTGCGTTGGACGCTGGATCCAACACAATATTCCCGGCCTTGACCATACTACTTCTTTTAATAGGCCGGTGTTGCAGATTATTCATGATTTGATGACAAAGCAGCACACGTCTACCTTAACACGGTCATACTCCATAGTTTCATCACCAGTTCTTCACACACTAAGGGTGCAAAGTACTTGCATCCTGTCTTAGTGACACGTTTGTGTAAGAATCTCCTAGCAGATGAAGTCTTCTCTTCGTATGACGTAGTATTTGTCGCCCAGAACGGATAACTGGTGCGTACAACAATTGTTTACATGGACTTCTAGTGTCCAACCTGAGGACTTCCCAACAGAGTCCTCTTCTGAGGAAAAGTTAGAGGAGGATGATGAGCCTGCTTTTTGGAGCAGCACCCGCCCACTGATTCTAAAGCATTCATGTCTTCCATCTGAAAAGGCATGAAGAAAATTTTCAACGACCAGATTAGGTTGAGGAAGCAAATGGAGGAGCATACCACTCGTTTGGATCGTATTGAGGAGGGCTTGAGGAGATCATGGTCGGCGGTCCAAGCACTTCAGCCGGTTCGAGCCGTAGGAGGGGGTGATATCCTTTCACTACCTTTTTTCATGCATATGTTTTATTTGCATACATTGGGGATAATGCATGAGATAGGTATGGGGGTGGGTACTAACTTAGATTTTGATTTTTTTTTTTAGATTTTTAGTTTCTTTTAGACTTTATTTCTTCTTTCTTGTTAGATTTTTTTCTTAGTTTTCTGTAGATTTTTCTTTGAAAATATAAAATATATATAATAAAAAAATCCATTTTAAGAAAATTAACTTGATCTTAGAGAATTAGGAAAATTCTAAACTAGAATTTCTTAATATAATTTAAAATAAGAAGAATTGTTGGATTTTTAGGTTAAGAAAGAAAGAGTAGAAAGATAATTAGATTTTGAATTTTTCCTAAGTATTATAAACATTTACATGTTGAGGGATTAAAATCAAAACCTAAATACCTTTATTTATAAAAATATATAAATACAATAAAAAAATTTGTAAATATAAATAAATACTTGATCACCAATTAAGCTGGTTAGTTGTGCCTTAAGAAGCATGATCGATCACGCCTAAAGGTGGTTAAGTCCTTAGCTTTCGTGACCTTGTTTGCTCGAGTCCTTTAACCCTAAGGATATATTCTCATCTGGTGCCCTAAGATCATCTGGCCTGGGAATCATCGGTAAAAGGCTTACTACATGAGTAAATTAGAAAGCCTAATGAAGCTAAGAAAAATAATGAGTGTACACATATAAAAAAATAATAAAAATAATAATGTATATATATGAAAATATAAGTAATGATATCATAGTCTAAGTGTAATTCCTCATACATATAAGTTTATATATTTTAGACTTGATGCAAAATCCAGTGATCTCTCTACTTTTGAAACTTAACCTTAATTGAAGACAAAGCTTCAAGCGGAGACTTATAATTAGAAGGAATACTTTAGGTTAACCTAAAACCATAAAATCACTTAAATTTTTGTAACAATAGATCATAAACTTTCTTTCTTTTTCTTTATAAAAATCACTAACATTTCTTTTTCTTTTTATGGATTTTGTGGGTGCAATCCGCTGAAAACTCTCAGAAGACAACACTCCTCCTCTAGGGGTAACCTAGAGGTTTAACGGCTTGTTCCACATGCTCAGTATAATCGCATCACCTACGAAAGTGGTGTAATAATTTTAGTTAGGATCTTTTCTTTCTTTGCTTATTTTGCTCGAGGGCGAGCAAAAACTAAGTTTGGGGGTGTGATTAGTGTTCAACTTTGTATCATTTTTCATCACATTTTCATGCATATTATCAATAAAAATAAGGTTTTTAATGACTTTTTCTTTTAAATTTCAGGTCCACACTTTAATGGAGAAGAAGGTCCAATAAGGATTTGAAGGAAATTAAAAAGAGCCCAATCCAAAAAAGCTCACATCTGCGATGAGCCAGATATTATTCTCTAGGTTCTAGAAGCTCCTACAGTACACCTGGGCAGAGGGCGATCGCTGGCATAATGGCCAAGATGCTGCCGTGAAAACGCGGCTTTGGCTGCGGATCCGCGACAATCCTTGGACCGTTGATGCAGCGTCTGATCCTGCGGTTGCGATTGAAAGCGATGGGTCTCCTGGAGCCTATATAAAGACCCCCAGGCCTCTGTTGAAAAATGTTAGAGATAGCCATAAATTTTAGGAGAAAGATTAGGATTTCTTTAGGTTCTTCTTTGGTAACCTCTTGTAATTTCATTTTCTCCTTTTAGAATCCAGAAAAGAGAGATAATGAGAGTTAAATCTCTATAATTGAGAGTGACAATCAAAATCAAAGTTCATGATCTTCTTCCTCTAATTTCTTATTTTTTTTAATTCCTACTCTTTTAATTCCTTGCACTTTAGTTTATCGTGCTCTCTTCTTTACTTTACTTCTCCATGGCTAACTAACTTCTAACATGACTAACTAACTCTAACACTACTGATCACATGCATGTGTTACATGTTTTCATATCATATGTATCACATTTCTGTATTTTTATTTAAATAAAACTCTGCTATTAATGTATTTTCATGTAGAATGACATGTAAGGTAATTAAGGAAGAAAAAAGAGAAATAGACATATTTATCCAATTAAATCCAAAAGTTTAAAAGAAAGGGGATCGATTCAAATCTAGAGGTTCTAAATGCAATCTTATCTGATGACCGGGTATATCAGATGAGATAATATCATTCAAATTCTAAGGAAAAATGGATTAGAAGAAGATCCTATTGGTTTCACTAAGGATAAAGAGCTAGATCGTCAAATCTAAAGCTGAAAATCAAAACCCAAAGGGATAAATGGATAGAAAGAAGATCAATGGATGAGATGAAGCAATTTAGACTCGAATTCAGACTGAAAACATTTTAGTATTTGAATCATAACTTTCTCTACCAAAACTCAAATCTGATGAATCAAGATGATCCAGAAAGAAGACTTAAAGGGCAACAACTCTTACATTGATCACTATTTCTAATTTTATCATTTGATAAGTTATATTCAGTAATAAACACGCCAATAAGGTGCAGATCAGAATTGAATATCCATATCAAATCAAGTTTTGAGATAAGGGGAGGATTCAAATTTAGAAATAGCTAGCTCCTCTTATCTTTAGACTCGTTTTCTTATCCATTTCTATCCTATAAATACCCCACGCATCGAGGCAGAGGGACGATTAAGCCGAGATAGATTCTTAAGCCAGTTTTTCATTCCTTTTAGTGTAGGTTATTATTTTCATTTAATGTAATTTTTATTTCTTGGTAAGCATAGGTTTTAACGACTGAGATTCATGTAAGTAAGAGAGATTTATGTTAAGAGTGACACTGATGTAACCTCCTCCTTTCTTTCATCGTTTCTACAAGCAATCAAAGGTTACATATTTATGCATTTCTTTATTTATATGTTCTTCTTCTTCTTTCTACTTTTTCTCTTTTAATTTTGATGAGTATTCAAGTGAATCTAGAAGCATTAGTATAGCCATGTTTGTATGAGTGCCATCAATATTTCATGATGATGTTCTCCTCCTCATGATTCTGTATCATTTCATTCTTGTTCGTTTTGATGCTGTCATGCAAATGGGGACTGAGTTCGATCTTATGGGTTATGCGTTGATCACCTCAAAGTAAGGTAAAACATGCAAGTATTCCAGGTGAGTCATCAACGGGAAAAAGGTAAGTATTTCTTTTAGGTTTTCTTCCTTTTCTTTTAATTCTTTAGTTTAGATCATCACAATCTCCCAACTCTTTTATTCACTCTTTTTAATTTCTTTGTATAAACTCATTTCCTATTTTCTCCACCTTCTCAATCTACCACTTTCTTCTTAACTTAACTGTAACTTATTTTTCTTTTTCTTTTTAAGAACTAAAAGAAGAACTTTAACCAATTTTTATAACTTAAAAGAGAACTTACTAAAAAGCTTCCATCGCTAGTCCCTCCTTGTGGATCATGACCCGCACAGTCACTTGCTATCGCGGTAGAATTGAGTACCTTGCACTACTGTTATAAAGTTATGAAATTCTGTATTTTTTGTTGCAGGTTCAAGCTCAATCAAATTTTGGCGCTGTTGCCGGGGGGGGGGACGGTAAGTAATTCTCTTTTTAAGTTTACATTTTTGGTTAACTTTCTTCTTTGTTCTTTGTGTGCAGTAATAGATATCAAGAAAATTTTTGCTGCAGTGGACCTATAAGTGGCCCTGGACTCTGCTCAAGAAAGCAGA
The DNA here is from genome assembly GCA_038442645.1 of Agave tequilana. Classification (NCBI taxonomy): domain Eukaryota; kingdom Viridiplantae; phylum Streptophyta; class Magnoliopsida; order Asparagales; family Asparagaceae; genus Agave; species Agave tequilana. The sequence continues at coordinate 42,821 of JAVJIF010033506.1, read as the reverse complement.
GCCCAGAAGCCCTTATATTTGCTACATTCTAGTGACAATCTGAGTGAACTACTAACATGTATTTTTGCAGGTTGGCTGAATTGCAAAGCCTAACTAAAACTGAGTAGACATTGGCCCAAGGGACATCTCGGACTCATATAAGAGACTGACCTAAGGGAGAAATTGATTAGAATTTGACTCTTGTCAAATCGGTGTTTAAGGTTGGGGATTGAGGGGCAAAACCCCGAAGGTTGGTGGTTTGGCTTAATTAGGCCCGTTGCTTTTAAGCACGGATACCTCCCACCAATCTTGCCCCTACCTGGCCAATTAACTTGTGGTCAGATTCGGCAATATACCCCCGTGGACAGTCTAATCAGTTAGGAGTTGTTTAGGTCTGAGGTTTACCCTAACATCGGATTAGATTTTTTTCTTTTTGTTTGTTTATTTGTTTGTTTTTCTTTGTTTGATTTTGATGTTTCTTGTGTGATATAACTTATAACAATAACTTTTTCAATTTTAATGGTAATCCATGTTACATCCCGACCTCCTTTTCGGATATTATCAACCTGGCATATCATAACTTCAACCAACCTAGTGTGCCGGATTGGTCTTATCTGAATCAATACATGCCCCAGTCCTAATACTATGAACAAGACTGGAATAATCATCATTACTCTTCACAGAGTCAATGGGGATACAATTCCCCGGAGTCATATTCTCAACCACCTTACCAACATCCAGCTTCATATACTCCTTCTCCTGAACAACCATTAGAAGAATTAATTGACTGGAAAAAGAGGATGGAAGTCTTAGAAGAGCTTAACGAGATTCAATTTCACCATAAAACCTTGAACTTGACCAATATCAACCCATTGACGAATTGGTAAGTTTTCATTTTAATGAGATTGAACTTGATTATGAATGTAAACTCGATCTCCAACTTTGTGATTCAGTTTCCATCTTTGAATCTATGTTGACTCGGTATTCTCATCCAATTTGGACCAATTTTCTGAGTTAACATTTATTCCCGAACTCATAAATCTAGAAATGAAATCACCAATTTTAGATAGTCAAATTCCATTGATGGGAAATGAATGTGAATTTCAATTCTTGGGTTTGGACTCAACTCTTGAACCAAAATTGACTGTCGAACCAAAAGTTAATTTTCCTGAGTTAGTATTGGTTCCTGAACCTATCATTCTTGAGCCCAAGTCAACCATTCCACCAAGTCACATTCTTTTGTTGGATATAGGCATATATAGACCATGATGACTCCATGATGATTTTTCAAGACCGGTCATGTAAAGGGAATAAGTTTCATGATAGGGTCTTTCATTATCCTATTCATATTGGGGACTGTAAATATGTAAATAGAAAAGAGGTCAATAAAGGTGGGTTCCATGAACCACCACATTATCTTGATTGGGTTGCAACGTTTTACCCAATCAGACCACCACTGGAACCACCACCATAAGGTAATATTTTTCTTCCCTTTCTTCTTTTTCATGCATCTATGCATTAATTCATATATTGAGGAAAATGCATGAGATAGGTGTGGGGTAGGGTTCTAACATAACTTAGGTGTTCCCATTATTAAAAAAAATTATTAATAACATTTTCTTTACTTTTAAAAACTTTTTGAAAATAGAAAAAATATTTTGACATATATTTTGTAAGAAATTAGGTCAATTTTAAGGAATAAGAGAATCTTAATTAGGATTTCTTATACTTAGTCAAAATAAGATTATTTATTGATTTTCAACGTTAGGAAGAAAATTTAAAAAAATAATTTAGTCTTGATTTTTACCTTGATGATATATGCATGCTTTATACACTTGCACACTTAGAGTTCAAAACAAAGATTCTTATACCTTATTTAAAAAAAGAAAAGAAAAAGAAAAAATATATATATTATGTCAAAAATTCTTTGATTAAGTTGGGTATTTGTGTCTCATAAAGCATAAGTATTTACGCCTAAAAGCGGTTCATATAATAAAATTCTTAGTTTTGTGGTCTTATTTGCTCGAGTTCTTAAGTCCTTGGGGTGTTTACTCACCGGTGCCCTAAGACCGTTTGGTTTAGGAGTCACCGATTAAAGGCTTGTTACATGGGCAGATTAGAAAACCTAATAGAACAAAAGAATAATATCACCTAAAATTAAAAAAATTAAATATATATATAATAAGGCATAAGAGTTAGGGTTAAAGAACCCCGACTCAAAAGTTCACGGTCACAAAGGTGCATATAACTTAGGGTAAAATAATAGAGTAGATGAGAAATACAGTTTGACTCCATGCCTTGATTGATAACAAGTTTTTAAATAAAGACTAAGCTTAAGAATGAAAAGTTTGATTTTTCTATAACTTATAGATTACTTAATTCTTACAATAATACTTCAAATAATTTTCTTTTTCAAAATGTGTTTTCAAAATACTAACACTTTGTTTCTCTTTCTTTATGGATTTTGTGGGTGTAATCCATTGAAAACCCTCATGAGACAAAACTCATCCCCTAGGGAGAACCTAGAGGTTTAACGGCTTGTTCCACATGCTCAGTGTAATCGCGTAACCTGTGAAAATGGTCTAATAAATTCTTAGATTTAGTTTTGATGTTAGCTCAAGGACGAGCAAAAGATAGGTGTGGGGGGGTGTGATCACACACGTGCGTTGCATGTTTTCATATCATATGTGTCACATTTCTGCATTTTTATTTAAATAAAACTCTTCTATTAATGTATTTTCATGTATAATGGCGCGTAGGGTAATTAAGAAAGAAAAAAGAGAGAGAGACATATTTATCCAATTAAATCTAAAAGTTTAAAAGAAAGGGGATCGATTCAAATCTAGAGGTTCTAAATGTCATCTTATCTAAAGACCGGGTATATCAGATGAGATAATATCATTCAAATTCGAAGAAAAAATGGATTAGAAAACGATCCTATTGGTTTCACTAAGGATAAAGAGATAGATCGTCAAATCTAAAGCTGAACTTTAATATCCTAAGGGATAAATGGATGAGAGAAGATCAATGGATGAGATGAAACAATTTAGACTCGGATTCAGACTGGATACATTTTAGTATTTGAATCATAACTTTCTCTATCGAAACTCAAATCTGATGATTCAAGATGATCCAGAAAGAAGATGTAAAGAGCTACAATTCTTATGTTGATCACTATTTCTAGTTCTATCTATTAGTTGATAAGCTATATTCAGCAATAAATACGCCAACAAACTGCAGATCAGAATTGAATATCCACATCAAATCAAGTTTTGTTAAGAGGAGGATTCAAATTCAGAAATAGGCAGCTCCCCTTATCTTTAGACTCATTTCCTTATCCATTTCTATCCTATAAATACTGCACACATCAATCTAGGACCTCGTCTGGAGAGCTCCGAGGAAGAGAAAGCGGTTTCAGTGATCAGGAGCGGACCTTTTAGTATGTGTTGGAGTGAGTTAGGTTGTGGATGAGGAAGTCGACCCGCGGAGAGCATAATTTAATGACATTTCCTAGAGGCAGAGGGACGATCAAGCAGAGATATATTCTTAGGCTAGTTTTTCATTCTTTTTAGTGTATGCTTTTATTTTGATTTAATGTAATTTTTATTTCTTGGTAAGCATAGGTTAGACTGAGATTCATGTAAATAAGAGAGAGATTTATGTTGATAGTGACACTGATGTAACCTCCTCCTTTATTTCATCATTTCTACAAGCAATCAAAGGTAACATATTTATGCCCTTCTTTGTTTATATATTCTTCTTCTTCTTTCTACTTTTCCTCTTTTGGTTTTGATGAGTATCCAAGTAAATCTAGAAGGATCAGTATAGCCATGTTTGTGTGAGTGCCACCGATATTTCATGATGATGTTCTCCTTCTCAAGATTCTGTATCATTTCATTCTTATTCGTTTTGATGATGTAATGCAAATGGGGACTGAGCACGATCTTATAGATTATCCGTTGACCGCCTCCGAAGCAACGTAAAACATGCAAGTATTTCAGGTGAGTCATCAAACGGAAAAAGGTAAGTATTTTTTTTAGGTTTTCTTTCTTTTCTTTTAATTCTTTAGTTTAGATCACCACAATCTCTCAACTCTTTTATTCACTCTTTTTAATTTCTTTGTATAAATCAATCTTCTATTTTCTCCACCTTCTTAATCTACAACTTTCTTCTTAACTTAACTGTACCTTATTTTTCTTTTTCTTTTTAAGAACTAAAAGAAGAACTTTAACCATTTTCATTAACTTAAAAGAGAACTTACTAAAAATTTCCATCACTAGTCTTATGGATCACGACCCGCATAGCCACTTGTTATCGTAGTAGAATTGAGTACCTCGCACTACTGTTATAAAGTTCTGAAATTCTGTATTTTCTGTTGCAAGTTCAAGCTCAATCAACTACTAACCACTAACTCTTGAATGATGCTAACTCATATGATTCATTGGAGGTTTATAATTTCTAGTCTTGTACTTGACAAGTCTCTTTGATTCTCAATAAAGATGAGTGTTGTTTGATCTTAATGAAGGTTTTGTGATTCCTTCCATATGATTCATGTGTGCCTCATTTAGAGCTTTGTTTCTTTAACAAGAGCCTTGATGGAACATGATGATGGTTTCACCTTAGTATGCTAACAAATTAATGCATTAGCTTCTTATTTCATGCTAGCTAAATCATGACTTTGATGATCTAATAAACTTGACATTCTTGTTATGCATATCTAAATGTGAATCTCAAATTCTTATGTTTCATTCTTTTTATCCTATTGGGAGCCTATGATCCAAGGAGTCCACCTAACCAAGTTAAGAGAGAAACACTACAACAAATTGGGCCAACTTTTAGACTTGATGAATTAAGATGGACAATTTGCCAATGAATCTACATAAGGCACAATTCATCTAAGAATTAGTAAGTTAGCAGTATAGAGTTGTTAGTTAGTTATGGCTTCCCTTCTATTTGATAAAAACTTCCCTCATTTCTAAATCTTTCTTTCTAAAACAAAGTCTATATTTCTTGTCTACTTTTTCAAACACCATTTCATTCACCGTTTTCATTCTATCTTCCTTGATTTCATGTTTCTTTTCTTTTAACATAAAAACAATCCACAATTTCATCATCTTCCTCTTACTTTGTTTTCCTTTTCAATTCTTGAACAAAGAAGAACTTTTTTCCTTATATAAAACAAGAACAACATAAACGAAGAAAGCTTCCATTGCATACTCTCCCTGCAGATATGACCCGTTATAGCTTTTGCTACAAATGGTAGTTCGAACGAGCACATTAACATTACATACATACTCAGAGCTTGAACATTGACATATGAACCTGCACGGTTTGCTCTAAACTTTTGCTCTTTTCATCTTCAAACAACAATCACCGAGATCTTCCCCCACAATCACGCCATCTCTTCTCTCCCACATTGAAGACGTGTAACACCCTTGCATTCAAGGTGGACAGTTACAAAATTTCCTGCATGCAATCTCAGCTATCACGCCAGCAACCACGACCGTTAAAACAAATTCGCACATGAAGAACGTGCAGCTACGCAAATCTCGTGAACGCCTCATCTACCTCAGGGACTACAATTCAATACAAATAGACCTTTCTCTCCAGGAGGAAGGGACCTCTGACTTTCCACTAGGGCTTTAGGTTTTCTATCAGATCTCAACTCAAAGAAACATCAATATATATATGTAATTCCTTTAAACTGATGAATTATAGTAAATTTCATCCTCCTTCCCGTGGTTTTTTTTTTAATTTGGGTCTCCACATAAAAATATCGTGTCTTCATCTGCTTTCTATTTTGTGTTTATTATTTTGCACTTATATTTTAAACACACACCTCATTTATGGTGTGGATCGATTGTCTGATCGCTCGTAGTAAAAAATCACCACCATAAAATTATATATTGTAACTCAATCATTACATTCTATTATTATGTCAATTCATCATTGTTGTGGTCAATTTTTGACCTGCACCATGTTGACACTCTAAAAAGATAAACTCTCAGACAGCTTTTCAACCAGTCTGAATAATGTCTAACTTGTCGACATTTATAAAAGATAAGTCGCAGACAAGCTGACGACCAGTTTCTACCTATCCCCAAGGACAAATCAGCGACTTGTTCTACTGATCCAGTGAAGCAGATAGTAAGCCAATGTTGCCTTCGAAGAGACCTAAGCAGGCCTAAGATGTTAAGTTAGCTTAACACTTAACCTCGCATGAGTCCAAGGGGATAACCTCTTCGAGAGGCTAAGTTTGTCTATCTTCGCCTTGAAGCTCTTCATAATTCCATAGAGAGATAACTTATAGTTTGCTTGAAGCTAATTCTAGCTTCGCTTGAAACTTTCTTGATAGCTTCGCATGAAGCTCTTCATAGCTCCACAGAGAGCAAACTTACAGTTTCGCCTAAAGCTAATTCTAGCTTCGCCTAAAGTTAATTATAGCTTCGCCTGAAGCTTTCTTGATAGCTTCGCATGAAGCTCTTCTTAGCTTTACAGAGTGCTAACTTACAGTTTCGCCTGAAACTAATTCTAACTTCATTAGAAGCTAATTATAGCATCTTGATTAGTCTATAATTCTGCATTATTATATCGCATTTTCCTGCTAATTTATGAATGAAATGTCAGTCTAAACCATGTTTTGGTCCCTCTTGCAGATATATCAGGAGTTTAAGAGCAAAGGAGTAGTAAGAGCTTAATTAAACCCATATTAGGGTAATTAAATCTGCAATTCCTGGAGGCCAAGCAGGGGATCATCTAGAAGATGCATTGAACCTAGACCTTTGCTCATGTTAGACGAATATTCAGGCGAAAATACCAGAATTGGGGTATACCAGGAAAGTCCTAAAAGCGACGGGGACTCGCTCGCCAAAACTAGGGACTTTGTCCCTGTTATTGCCGCGGATCCGCTGCAATAGCCGCTGTTCCGCGGCAATTGGGTGGAGCCACGCGTCGATTTTCGACGCGTGGCCCCGTCTCGTCTTCTAGAAGTTCCTTATGCCTATAAAAACCCCCTGCAGAGGCTCAAAACGCGAGCAGTTTTGGATTTTAGGCTAGGTTTTCAGTCTTTAGGGTAGTGTAGTGTAGGTGTTCTTCTTCTTCTTGTATTTTGTATTTTTATTTTGTTAGATCTTGTACTAGGGCTGAGAGATTCAGAGAGAGATAGAGAGGGATTGATATAATAGATAGTGACAATCTATATAAAGGTGCCTCCTTTCTTCTCCAATGTAATCTTCTCCATCTTCTACATGATGCTTAGCTAATTTCTTCTTCTCATGGTGACTAACTACTAACTACTAACTAGCTAACCACTTACTTGATAATCCACATGAATCTAGTAGCCTCTACAAGGCCTTGCTCTTGCAAGAGCCATTGATGGCTCATGATGATGGGTTCTAACATCTAACTTGCTAACCAAGCTAACTCTCTTATTTCATGCTTGCTTCAAATGGTTTGAGGATCTAATATTTGTTTTAGCTTGCTCTTGATGTAAGTTTGAATGTGAAGAACCATCTTATTTGCCATGCTTTGTATCGTCTCTTGAAGCCAAGGACTAGTGATGGCCAAGGATCCATGTGAGGTAACTATCACTAAGAGGTTAGCTTGTTAGTGGAGTAATTAGTAGTTAGAAACCATGATACTTCTTTCATAGCATTCCTCATTCTTTTTACTTTATTTTAAGAATCATTTTCAAAACTTTTTTATCATTTTTATATCAATATCTTTACCACCTTCTTAGTTCACCTTTGTTTCATCTTCTTTACCACAAGCTTCATCTTCTTTTCTATTTGTTTTTCAAACCACTTCTCCTTGTTTTCACATTGCCGTTTTCATCGCCTTCTCCACTTATCACTTCTAGATTTCTTTCCTTTTCTTTTCTTTTCTAATTCTTTCACAATGAAGACTTGTTAACATAACATTTGAATAGAGACTATTAATGCTTCTATCGCCTCTCGTCCCTGTGGATTCTACCCGTTGAGGCAATGCTATAAAGGAAGTATCGAGGGAACATTAGCACATATACATTTTCACTGATTTCACAAAACACACATTATTGAGTGCTTGTTCCGCCCCGATCAAATTTTTGGCACCGTTGCCGGTGAACGGGAATGGTTTTGATTTCACATTTTGGTTAACATTGTCTTCTCTGTTTTGGTGTGCAGGACAATCTTTACAGGTGCTTAACATTACAAAATAAACACTAGCTTTGCCTCTCCCTGCTCTAGAAAGCAGGGGTCTAGATTCCAAAGTAACGCCGTGCAAACGCGACTTTAGCCACGCTTCCGCGGCCAATTTGTAGCATTTGTGTATCTTGTTGTGCTGGGATGTGTATATTGTAATAGCTAGTGGATTTGTACTGCTATTTTTCTGCTTTGATTGCCTACACACCGCAATAAACTAAAGAACTAAAATACGGTATTTGGACACTTTTAAAATGGTTTAGACATTTGCATTTAGGCACGTGTCAATTCAATTCCAATATACTGTATTTTGTTCTGTTGTTGTGATCTAGACTGAGGTGTACATATGGCATTGCATATAGCATAGGACAAACACGTGGGTGATTTATCGCTTTGTGTTATCTTCTTGTCTATGTTGCATACTTGCACAAATTGAAATTAAGGGCAAAACCCATAAAAGATAAGGTAGGGATTTCATCACCCTTCCTTAGCCCAAAAAATCACCTCCCTACTCACACAACCCAAGCCCTAATAAAAATTGATAGACGTTGGCCCCTAGGGACATCTCGGACTCATTAAGAGATTGACCAAGGGTGGAACTTGTTTTGAATCTTACTCTTGTGAAATCGGTGTCTAAGGTTGGGGATTAAGAGGTTACGCCTCGAAGATACCGTGGTTTGGTGTAATTAAGGCCCGTTGCTTACGCACGGATACCTCCCACCGTATTTTGCCCCTACCTAGCCGATTAGCTTGTGGTCGGATTCAAGCAGTAACCTCCCTCGGGTAATCAACCAGTTAGGAGTCGTCTAGGTCTAGGTCAACCTTAATATAGGCTTGGTTTTAATTTTTTCTTTTCTTTTTGGTTGTTGTTTGTTCTTTCTTTTTTGTTTGTGATTGTTTGTGAAATGGAATTCAACAATAACAATTCTTTCAATCTGAATATGAATCCATATTTCACACCGACCCATTTGTTTCGGATAATTCCAACCCGATTTTTCTCAATATGAACCAACCAAATACACCGGGTTGGACTTATCTGAATCAATACAACCCACACCCACAATCTTATGACTATAATTTCTAAAATAATTTTAACTCTTCATAGAGTCAATGGGGATTCACCTCCCCCGAGTTAAATTTTCAACCTCCTTGTCTACCGTGTCCACCTTGTTCACAATCTATACAATATTCATTCCCCGATTTCGCTTCCTATACTCCTTTTTGGACCTCCCATTGAAGAAAAATCCGAGTTAAAAAAGAGTATAGAAGCCAACTTACAAGAGGCCGAGCAACAACGTCAGAAAATGTTAGCCTCTCCAATTCTATAATATTTTCAAGAGTCTTACTCAGTTCCACCTCCTCATAATGAACAACCATCTGCCTTGGAAATGAGTAAGGAACTCTTGTGTGAGTCCAAGCTTCAATCTCAAACCATGTTAGACTCACAATCTTCACTATCTTTCCAAAACTAAGATTCTTATACTCCCTTTCTGGAACATCCACTTAAAGAAAAATCAAGTCTAGAAAAGAGTATAGAAGTCTTGCAGGAGTCCGCATTATAATTTCAAAAATCTTCTTCTCAGTCTATTGATAGGTTGGAAACACAATTAAGTAAATTGGTCAACATTTATAAGAATGAAGAAACTCTCTCTTCTCCACCTTTGATCAATTCAAATATCTCTAACTCTATCAATTTGACCCATGACTCTTGTTGTTTTGAAAACTAAGATTGCTACGCTCCTTTTCTAGAACAACCACTTGAAGATACATCACATCTAGAAAAGAGTATAGAAGTCTTGCAAGAGTTCGCACTACAATTTCAAAAATCTTCTACCGAGTATATCAATAGGTTGGAAACACAATTGAGTCAATTGGTTAGCATTTATAGGAATGAGAAAACTCTATCTTATCAATTTGTGACCAATTCAACTATTCCTTACTCTATTGATCTGACCCATGACTCTTGTCATTTTGGACACCAAGTTTCAATTTCAGCACACCCATCTAAACTTGTCCAAACTTCAAATGTTAAAAATCCCATTGATATTTTGGCAAGTTATCCTTTTCCTGAGATTGAACTTGAGCATGAATATGATCCTGAACTTCAACTTGGTAATTCAATTTTACTTCCTGATTCAATATTGACTGAGGTGTTTTTACCTGAATTCAGACCTTTTCCCGAGTCAGTATTGGATCCAGTGCCAGTCCATTGTGAAATTGAATCACCAATCTTTTATGATCATCATATTGAATTTGATCAATTTCATACTTTTGAAAGTCCCATTGATAAATAGGCAAGTTCTCATTTTTATGGAATTGAACTCAATGAGGAATGTGACTTCGATTCTCAAATTTGTGATCCAGTTCAAATTTCTAAATCAATATTGACTTCTGTTTTGTTACCCAATTTGAGCAACATTTTAGAGTCAGTTTTGATTCCCATACCTTTCATTCTTGAACTTGAATCACCAATCTTAGAAAGTCACATTCCATCATGGGGAAATGAATGTGGACTTGAGTTTTAACTTCTTGATTTGGACCCACTTCCTGAACCAATCTCGACTCCTGAACCTTTACTTGACTTAAGTCTTTTTTCTGAATCGGTATTAGTTCCTGTACTTCATGAGTCCAAATCAATCATTCCATTCTGGGACAAGGGTCTTGATAAATTTGACTCTGAAATTATTTTAAAATTTTGAAAATTAGATAAGGTAAAATTCTTATAAAAATCATAAATATATACATCATTTTAGTGGGTTGTATTTTAGAGGTCTCTAGTGGGTTCCTCCGGATTTCACGCACATTGGATTGGGCCGCATTTCGTGGACCAATCAGACCACCGCCAGAACCACCACCTTGAGGTAATTTTTTCTTCCCTCTCTATTTGTTTCATGCATACGTACATCACGATGCATTGAGGACAATGCATGAGATAAGTGTGTAGGAGGGTTTACTAAAATAGAGTTTTTAGATTTTCTTTCTTTTACACTTCTTTTAGGATACTTTTAGAAATCTTCCCTTTTGTATAGGAATTTTCTCTTTCTTTAAAAACTTTTTGAAATAAGAGACAAAGTTTTGATCTATTTTTAAGAAAATTAAGATGATCTTAGAAATTAAGAAAGCCTTAATTATGATATCTTAAACCTATTCAAAATAATGGATCTTGTTTAAAATTATAGGCTAAGAAAGATAAATTGGAGAGATAGTTTTATCTTGAATTTTTTGCCTTAGATAGTATGCACTTCACACTTACACATTTTTGGGATGGAAACAAAGACCTAAAATGTCATAAAACAAAAATAAATAAAAAGAAAAAAATAAATATAAATGAAAAAATCACTTATTAAGCTGGATAACTATGCCTCAAGAAGCATGATTATTCACGCCTAACGGTGGTCAAAAGAAACAAATAATCACCCTTGTTTTGTGGCCTTGTTTACTCGAGTCCTTAAACCCGAGGGATGTTTTCTCATCTGGTGCCCTAAAACCGTCTGGTTTGGGAGTCATCGGTTAAAAGGCTCACTACCCGGATAAATTAGAAAGCCTAAGAAAACTAAGGGAAGAAAAAAAGAAGAAAAAGAAAAATATATATATATATATAAATAAATGGCTTGATAGTTAGAGTTGAAATCCCAAAATCTTCACTGTCACAAAGTGCATATTATCTAGGTTTTATGAGGATAAAATATTCAATCCAATTTTGAATTCTTACCTTAATTGAAAAATAAGATCTTGCATATAGACTAAGTTTAAGGAAGAATAATTTTTTGTGAACTTATGACCTTAGATTGCTTATATTTTTGCAAAAATATTTCGTAACTTGTCTCTCCTTCAAAATATGTTTTCAAAATACTAACATTTGTCTTCTTTCTTTATGAATTTTGTGGGTGCAATTCGCTGAAAACCCTCAGGAGACAACACTCCTCCTCTAGGGGTAACCTAGAGGTTTAACGGCTTGTTGCACACGCTCAGTGCAATCGCGTCACCTGCGAAAGTGGTGTAATAACATTTGTAGTATAATTTTTCTTTTTCTTGTTTTGCTCGGGACGAGCAAAAGATAAGTGTGGAGGTGTGATTAGTCTACAATTCTGCATTATTATATCGCATTTCCCTGCTGATTTATGAATAAAATGTCGGTCTAAACCGTGTTTTGGTCCCTCTTGCAGATATATCAGGAGTTTAAGGGCAAAGGATTAATAAGAGCTTAATTAAACCCATTTTAGGGTAATTTAATCCGCAATTCTTGAAGGCCAAGCAAGGGATCATCTAGAAGATGCATTGAACCTAAACCTTTGCTCATGTCAGACGAATATTAGGGCGAAAATACCAGAATTGGGATATACCAGGAAAGTCCTAGAAGCGACGGGGACTCGCTCGCCAAAACCAGGGACTTTTGTCCCTGGATTGCCGCGGATCCGCGGCAATAGCCGCGGTTCCGTGGCAATTGGGTGGAGCCACGCGTTGATTTTTGATGCGTGGCCCCGTCTCGTCTTCTAGAAGTTCCTTATGCGTATAAAAACCCCTGCAGAGGCTCTATACGTGAGCAGTTTTCGATTTTAGGCTAGGTTTTCTATCTTTAGGGTAGTGTAGTGTAGGTGTTCTTCTTCTTCTTATATTTTGTATTTTTATTTTGTTAGATCTTGTAGTAGGGCTGAGAGATTCAGAGAGAGATAGAGAGGGATTGATGTAATAGATGGTGACAATCTATGTAAAGGTGCCTCCTTTCTTCTTCAATGTAATCTTCTCCATCTTCTACATGATGCTTAGCTAATTTCTTCTTCTCATGGTGACTAAATACTAACTACTAACTAGCTAACCACTTACTTGATAATCCACATGAATCTAGTAGCCTATACAAGGCCTTACTCTTGCAGGAGCCATTGATGGCTCATGATGATGGGTTCTAACATCTAACTTCCTAACTTGCTAACCAAGCTAACTCTCTTATTTCATGCTTGCTTCTAATGGTTTGATGATCTAATATTTGTATTAGCTTGCTCTTGATGCAAGTTTGAATGTGAAGAACCATCTTATTTGCCATGCTTTGTATCGTCTCTTGAAGCCAAGGACTAGTGATGGCCAAGGATCCATGTGAGGCAACTATCACTAAGAGGTTAGCATGTTAGTGGAGTAATTAGTAGTTAGAAACCATGAGACTTCATTCATAGCATTCCTCATTCTTTTTACTTTATTTTTAGAATCATTTTCAAAACCTTTTTATCATTTTTCTATCAATGTCTTTACCACCTTCTTAGTTCACCTTTATTTCATCTTCTTTACTACAAGCTTCATCTTCTTTTCTATTTGTTTTCCAAACCACTTCTCCTTGTTTTCACATCGCCATTTTCATCACCTTCTCCACCTATCACTTTTAGATTACTTTCCTTTTCTTTTATTTTCTAATTCTTTCACAAAGAAGACTTGTTAACATAACACGTGAATAGAGACTGTTAATGCTTCTACGCCTTCTGTCCCTGTGGATTCAACTCGTTGAGACAATGCTATAACGGAGGTATCGAGGAACATTAGCACATATACATTTTCACTGATTTCACAAAATACACATTTTTGAGTGCTTGTTCCGCCCCGATCACATCTCCTAAAGCTCTACACAGCCTTGCAGAAGGCCAACTCCTATCTTCGCCTGAAGCTTAGCATAGCTCTGCTGAGAGCTTGTTTCTACCTTCGCCTGAAGCTTGGCACAACTCCAATGAAAGAGCTAAAATGCTTAGCTTTGCTGAGAGGCTAGCTTCGCCTCCACTAGTTAGCCTTGCATGAGGAGTCTAGTCTTGCCTCCAACTGGCTAGCATCCCCTTAAGAGGCTAGCCTCGCCTCCACTGGTTAGCCTTGCATGAGGAGGCTAGCCTCGCCTCCAACTGGCTATCATCCCTTGAGGAGGCTAGCTCTGCCTCAACTGGCTAGCATCGCCTGAAGAGGCTAGCTTCGCCTCAACTGGTTAGCATCGCCTGAAGAGAGTACCGCCCCACTAAGTTAGTGGGGGGAGTTAATAGGTAGTTACATGCATAATCCCTCATTAAGAGGAGACAATTAAGAAGATCATAACTCCCTATTGAGCTTATAAATAGCCCACTAGTAGACTAGACTCGGGGTCTTGAAGAAATTCAAGTCCAAGAGGCTTTTTGAAGACTATAAGCTTCTTTGGTGGCTTCAAAGTTTAAGCCATCAAGAGAACTACTCTCTTGCTTTTAAGAATTCAGAGAATCACTTCTCTAATCCTACAAAGATAAATTCAGGGTTTTAATACCCTAAAGCCTTCATCCCTTTCAAGGAATCTCCGGAACTAGGCGAGAAGGAATTCTTAGGAAATTGTATTCGAAGATAGATCACTCGCATCATTAATGGGACAAAGTAGTCGTGCGCTGATCAGACTCCCACCGGTACACTTTTTCAGAAATCTCAGAGGAGATCTACTTGTAATTTTTTTCTTTCTTTAAAGAATTACTTGTAATTTCGCTCCTCAATTCTTTTTTGTAAGTTTCCCCAATCATTTTTAATGGAAAACAAGATGGTGACTCTGCTGGGGATTGCATTCTTACTCTGCTGGGGATTGCATTCTCCAATGCTGAGAATCAAGTGTCGCAATGCGACGATTAGACCCTCGATTCTATTGCTGAGACACTGGTGTTAACACTCTAAAAAGAAAAAACTCTCACATTTATCTTCAAGCAGTCTGAACGACATCTAACATATCGACATTTACAAAAGATAAGTCGAAGACAAGCTGATGACCAGGGATAAGGTAACAACTTGGGCTCTATTGATCCAGTAAAGCAGACAATAAACCAAAGTTACCTTTGAAGAGAAGTCAGATCTAATCGAGGTTTGATCGAGTGCTTAGCCTCATAGAGATCCAAGATCGCTAAAAAGCCGAAGCCATAAGCTTTGCACGATTTAGCCCCACTAGAGGCTGATCCAGTAGCTTCGCGCTAGAAGCTTTATCCCTACCTTCGCTAGAAAGAAGAAATGGTTTAGCTCCGCTATGGGCTGAGTCTTAGCTTCGTACGAGGCCTTGAAAGTAACTTCGTTTGAAGTTATGAGCTAAGTCTTAGCTTTGCATAAGGCTACAAAGGTAACTTCGCCTGAAGCTATAAGTTTAGTCTTAGCTTCGTATGAGGTTACAAAGGTAACTTTGCCCAAAAGAAAGAGCTTCTCATTTAGCTCCACAGCGAGCTTTACCAGGTCATCAATTGACCGATTCCCACGAGGGATTAATGGGTGAACTTCACTAATTTAGTAGGATTAATGCCACTTTAAGTTGGCAGTTATACTCGTCCACTTCGTCCTACATTAAGTGGAGACAATTAAGCTACGACGGCGAGGAGGAGTTCGTACAAACTCTCTAGCTTCGCCGGAAGCTAGCAAGTAGCTTCGCCGCAAGGTCATTTGTAGCCTCACGTAAAGCTAAAGACTGGTTCAGCCTTACTGAATTTAAGGGGGCGCTGATCAGATTCCTACCGGCATACTTTCCCAGAAATCTCATAGGAGATCTAATTTCTTTTCAATTACTTGTAATTTCGCTCCTCGATCCTTTTTTGTAAGTTTTCTCCCGAATCAATTTTCAATGGAAAATAAGATGGCGACTCCGCTGGGGAACAAGGTCTTCTTCCGCAATAAGGAGATAATGTCGCAATGCAACAGTCAGAATCCTGAGCCCATTGTCGTCAAAAACTTAGTCATTCGCTTTGATCAAGAAAAGTTCAAAGAACTACTCTCTGGGGGTAGTCCAGTGCTCCACGTACGGAAGCACAGGAAGGTCTCTGTGGCCAAGGCTTCAGTGGCTACAGAGCAGAAATCAGCTTTAACCATGCGAGCAAATGGACAAACCTCACTCCAGATCCTCTCAACTGAGGCTAAAAGTTCCTCACGCGAGGCTAGAAGGTTCCCTGCGAACCTAAAACTTCACTTTATAAGCAGGTGTGGAGGGCGAAGCAGAAAGCTCCGCGCAAAGCTTCAGGCAAAGTTCCAGCATAACTTAGCGTTTCATGCGAAGACAAGGGCAAGACGCCCTTAAATCTTGGCAGCATTGCCAATGTTAGCCGCGGGGCTAAGTTGATATTACTGTCTTCGCCCAACCTGGGAGCATTGGTCCCTAGTGCAAACCTCACCCCTACAAGCGAAGTTACTGATGGCGTTGCTAACATAGCGCCAGTACGTAAGATTACTAACAAAGTTCTTAGCCGCGAGGCTGGAATTGAAGTACTCTCCAGTGCTAAGTACCATCATAGTAAGGCAACAAGCAAAGCACCACAACGTGCTAAAAACGAAGTCACCTTGACTTTGCTCCCAAAATCTTCCCGTACTAAGCTCGCGCCTTACGGTGGAGCTACATGTCTAACTTCGCTAAGCGAAGTTAATATAACTGATAGGATGATTTTCAAATCATCTAAAAACAGAAACCTCAAGGTTATGGTTCTCCAGCCTAAATAATCTCTTCAAGTATCCATGCAAGATTGCGTAAGCTTGGTTAGCACCGATCTACAAGAGTTCCTAACTAACAAACGGAAGTTCGAACTACTCCATACCTCTCCCTCTTGTTGTGAACAAGTAGGATGTCAGTTGGTGACGGTCCACTGATTGACTTTTTACTTGCACACAAAATATAGATTTTCAGTTTTAAGAATAGGATGTGCAAGGTGCTCAATACTACCGCTATAGCAAGTGGCTATGCGGGTCGTGATCCACAGGGAGGGACTAGCGATGGAAGCTTATTTAGTAAGTTCTCTAAAGTATTTGAATTAATAGTTGTTAAAGTCAGGTTAGAAAGAAAGTTGTAGATTAAGAAGATGGAGAAACTAGAAGTAATATTTACAATGATATGATATTTACAATGAAAAAGAAGAAGTATAAAAAAGATTGGGAATTTGGTGATTTATACTAAAAATAAAAGAAAGAAAACTAAAAACTAAAGAAAACATACTTACCTCTTCGGCCTGTTTACTTTTGATCCGTTGCAACGACTTACCTTATCTTTGAAGGCATTCAAGCATGGCGTATAGGATCTTCCCCCTTCTCGATCTACACTACGAAAATAAAAGACAAACTATACTAGCAAGAGAAGGTTTGTTCATCACCATAGGCCATCAAGGGCACTTCAACGGTTAAGCAGTCTCGAAGCTATCAGATTCTCGTGGATTGCAAGACATCAGAGGGAAACAAAAATAAAACAAGAATAGAAGAACAAAAATAAACTTAACTTGATTCAATTAACAATGGAAGAAAAGATTACTTACACCAATGTCACCTCAGTACAAGCTTGATCTCCTTCCTCCATGAAAGTATCCTCTCCTCTCAGTTACAAAAATTACATAAAAGAACACTAAAAAAAAACCTAAATTACAATCTACAAGTTAGCCTAAGCAAAACGCTAGATTTATTTCTGTACTGCCCTGGACGCCCTTCTCTGTTGCTCTGCAGGGGTATTTATAGGAGATATAGGAAGTAGAGTCCCAGTACAACTCTCCCACAAAAACTGAACGTCAACCTCATCCAGGGAGCCGCGGAAACGCGGCTTTGGCCGCGTTTCCGCGGCCAAAGTGTGGCTTCTGGCCACGCGCTTTCGTGCGTGGCCTCCTCTGGTCCGTCCATCTGGGTCTATCCTTTTCGATCTGGCATCCTGGCTCCTTATTTGGAAAATTCGGGATAACTTGGGAAGCAAGTTACCCTAAATCTAATTCTCTTTAAAACGAATTTCATCTTTGCACTCTCCTCCATTTATCTTTATCCTTGTCCTGCAAGTGTTTAGGGTTGAGTAGAAGTCTATCCCTTCCCTTTTCTTTTAGTATTTTCAACTTTTGCACTTGGTAATTGCAATTTTGGCATTGGGCTTGGACATGAGCTTTTTGGGCTTCTTTTGGGCTTTTATTTCTTTATTTTTTATTACTCAAGGCTTGCACACAATAAATAATAAAACATTAGTAATAGTGCAAAATTATAGGAATAAATATGAAAATGTGATAGTAAATGTAATGATAAATATGCACTTTTTACTACCTATCACACCCCCACACTTATCTTTTTGCTCGTCCTCGAGTAAAAATCAGAAAGAAAAGAAAAATTAATCTATCCTAACTCACTTTCGTAGGAATCACGGTTGCACTTAGCATGTACAATAAGCCGTTAAACCTCTAGGTTACCCTAGAGGACGAGTGTTGTCTCGTGAGGGTTTTCAGCAGATTACACACACAAAATGCATAAAAAGGAAAATATTTGAAATATGTTTGAAGAAACTAAGTAATCTATAAGTTTTTAGGATTATCATTTTTATTCATTCTTAAACTTAGTCTTTATATAGTAAATTGTTATCCATTTTAGGTAAGGATCAAAACTGAATTTTTGTATAGTCTTTTTTGTTACCAAAAGTCATATGCATCCTTGTGAATCTTCACTAGGAATTCCTTAACTTGGACTCTCATGCCTCTTTATTATTATTTTCTCTCTGTTTTTTTTAATATGTATAACTCATCTAATTTTCTTTCGTGTATGTATCAAGGCTTCTTGAGGCCCTCATACCTAACTAATTGACTATTAGATGTGTTAGTACATATATAAGTAATTTTTCTTAGTTTCCTTAGGCTTTCTAATCCACCCATGTAGCGAACTTAAAGTCGGTGGCTCCCAAACCGGTCAGTTTTAGGGCACCGGGTGAGAAAACACCGCACGAACTTAAGGATTCGAGTGAACTAGGCCACAAAACTAAGGACTTTACTTATAAAATCACCTTTAGGCGTGAATACTTATGCTTCTTGAGGCACATGTATCTAGCTTAATCAGTGAATTTCCCCTTTTTTTTATATTTTTAATTTTTAATTTTTATAGGGCACAAGAGTCTTTGTCTTAGAATCCTAGATATACATTAGGTAGGCATATTTCATTAAGGTAAAAATCAAGACTAATTACTTATTCAATTTTTCCTCCTATACCTAAAAATTCAACAATTTATTTATTTTGACTAAGTTTTTAGAAATCCTAATCATGATTTTCCTAATTCCTAAGACTAACTTAGATTTCTTTCAAAAGATATGTCAAAATATTGTCCCTTTTTTTAAAATTTTTTTTTTGTATCTACCTATGTTAGTATGTTAGTAAACCCTCCTCCTCACTTATCTCATGCATTGTCCTCAATGTATGAATGAATGCATGTATGCATGAAAAAGAAGAAAAGGAAGGCAGATGTTACCTCAAGGTGGTGGTTCCGGTGGTGGTCTAATTGGTCCACGAAATGCAACGCAATCTACTTTTTGTGGAATTCGGAGGAACCCACCAGAAATCTCTCTTGTATAACCCACTAAAATGTATGTATGATCATTTTTTAAAAATTCCACCCCATCAAATTTCCAAATTTCATAATTATTTTCAGAGTCAATTGTGTCAACCGCCTTGTTCCAAAATGGAGTGTGAAAAGATAGAATGATTGACTTGAACGTCAGAAGTACGGGAACGAATACCGACTCAGGAAAGAAACTTAAATCAAGTAAGGGTTCAGGAGTCGAGCTTGGTTCAATAACTGTGTCCAAGTCAAGAAGTTGAAACTCAAGTCCACATTTATTTTCCAACAATGGAATGTGACTTAATATTGGTGATTCAAGTTTAGGAATGATAGGTGTGGGAATCAAAGCTGACTCTAAAATATTATCTAAGTCGGGTAACAAAATAGGAGTCAATAGTGATTCGGGAATTTGAACTTGATCACAGATTTGAGAATCTAGGACTCATTTCTCATTGAGCTCAATGTCATAAAAATGAGAACTTGCCAATTTATCCATGGGACTTTCAAAATTATAAAATTGGTCAAGTTCAATATGATCGTCAAAAATGGGTGATTCAATTTCATAATGAATTGGCACAGGATCCAATGCTGACTCGAAAAAATTGAAATCAGGTGAAGACACCGAAGTCATTATTGAATCAGGAAGTAGAATTGAATATCCAAGTTGAGGGTCAGGATCATATTCATGATTAAGTTCTATTTCACGAAAGGAATAACTTGCCAAACTATCAATATCATTTTCAAAAATTAGAGTTTGGGCAAGTTCAAATGATTGTACTGAAATAGAATCTTATTTTCCAAAGCAACGTGACTCTTCAGCTCTAACAGAATGGTTCTCAGAAATGGCCGAACGGTGAGAACGTAAAGTTTGAACCATCATATCTATTTCATGATCACGAGCGATTCTAGCCTGAGTCATGGCTTCATGCATCTTTTCATAGTCAATTGGTGTATCATTTTTTTGTGATTGGACTTGAAAAGATGAAGTGTTGTTGTGACACTCGTGATGAAATTGTGAGTCAGTCAGATTCTGTGATTGTTGCTTGGACTCACGCATCATCATGTCTAAGATTGATGGTGATTATTTCTTGGACTCATGCATACTCATCATGTCCAAAATAGATGGTTTTCTATTATGAACTGGTGGATCTGAGTATGAATCATGAAAATATTGTGGACAAGGTGGATAAGGAGGACAAGTTGGTTGAAAATTGGACTCGGGGAAGTGAATCCCTATGAACTCTGTGAAGAGTTGAAATTGTTGGCCCAATGGCCTTTCACTCTAGTTTTGATGATGATCAACTCATGTAGTTATGTTTACTAATATTCTTGTGTTTCTAAGTTTCAGATCATTAACAGGATATTAGTTGGTGATTAGCTTCAACAATGAGTTTAGAAGCTTTCCATGTTGATTCCGGTGCCAAAGCATAAAGATCATACCTTTGCACTTGGAGGATCACGCGTTTGGGATCGAGTCTACTTGAAGATGGAAGATCGACAAGAAGACTTAGGTATCCTAGTTTAGATAGAGTTTTAGATCCATTTGTAAAGCTTAGTTTAGTTGATATGCTCAAGTGAACACATCACACATGTTTCATGATTTGGTTTTTGGTTTTCATGAATTGTTTATCAAAACAAGTTTACTTTATACCTATGTATATTAGATATGTTCTAGATATACATACATGCTTTAACTTGGTAAACAAACTTATTTTGACTATCTTATTCATGTTTTGGAAAAATCAAGTTTGAGAAAGAAAAATACAAGTGTTGATTCTTGATTTTTTGTTAAGAAACAAAAATAAATTTCATATGCTTGATATTTGAGTAGAAATGTTTATCACATGTTTAATATCAATGCAATATGTAAAACAAGTTTTATGGAAGTTTTGTAAAAGATAAAAATATTTTTAAAACAAGTTTTTATCAGATTTTCTGTTCCAGGCTTCAACCAAGTCGACTTGGTCCCTGACTAGTCGACTAGGTCAGAAGTCGGTCGACCGGGCCGGTCGACTGACGTGCACAAACCTGTGCACGTTTCTGGCACAGTGGACGGTCGACCGTTCCGTCGACCGGAGCAGTGAAGCTGCTCTCTGGTTTTCTGGGTCGACCGGGCCGGTCGACCGTAGAAGAGAGCTTTGCTCTCTGTTTGTTTGGGTCGACCGGGCCGGTCGACCGCAGTTGCCCAACGGTCATAATTCTGACCGTTGGCGGTCGACCGGTGGCCTGTCAGGCTGCCACATCAGCCTAACGGCTAGTTTTGTATAGGGGCTATAAAAACCCCATCTCTTTGGGGATTTTGGCCAAGTTTTCTAAGAGAAAAATTTCCAGTTTTCTGAAGTGTTTAAAAGAGTTTTAAAAAGAGTTTTTGGGCTTTAAAACCTCTCATTCTTATTTGTTTTGGGTTTTTGGAAAATCAAAGAAAACTAGGTTTTGGGATTTTGATTTGATCTTGCATTTTCTATCTTTTACAAGAAATTTCCCAAGTAGTTTTTCTTTGTTGCTTGTTTCCAAAAACACCTTGTTTCCACACTTGAGCTATCACCTATCCTAATCTATTAGGATCTTGTTTTTGTGGAAAAAGAAAAGAGAAAGAAAGATTGTGTTTGTGGTCTTTGTAACCACTTATTGTAAACCCTCCTTGCTTTTGTGAATCACTCTTCGGTAGAGGTGATCGGAGTGGTATTGGTTTGGATCCCTCTTAGGTAGAGGTGATTGTGTTTGTTGTGAGCCTCTTCGGTAGAGGTTGTTGTTGTTATTTTTGGTTGTTGGCTACGGGCCGTATCCCTCTTCGGTAGAGGTGGATTGTGGTTGTATAGCCTCGGTGGCTTTGTAAGGTTGAGAGAGGAGTTCGGTACTCCTATAGTGGATTGGAAAACCTACACGGTGGTGTAGGCGGGGATGTAGAGTTGGGTACTCAAACCTCGAAACAAATCTTTGTGTTAGCGTTTGATCCAATTTCTCTCAACTCTATTCTCTTTACATTTGTGCAAAGCATCATACTTCATTCATATCATATTTGCTTGTATTGAGTATAATTCATCTTGTCATATTTATTTGCTTGTGTTGTGCCTTGCATAATCCATATTGCTATATCCATGATTGCTTGGCTTGATTGTGTGTGCACATTGCTTGATTGCTTGTGTGTGTGTGCCCAACTTATACTCATCCAACAAGAGCTTCACATAGCGCCTCAACCCATTTCAAGGGGAATCAAGGGGAGTTAGTCCAGAGCCTCGCAAGGAAAATTCGGCTACACTTGTTGTATTGTATTAGTTTGTGCATAATTTGCATTAGCTTCCGTCATTAGCGCACTTAGTTTTGCAATTTGTATCTTATATTAGCACTAACACCTATTCACCCCCCCTCTAGGTGTCTTTACAATTGTTATCAGAGCTAGTGCTCCTAATACTTAGGCTTAACATCCTAGGAGTGAGATCCATTTGCTTGCTAATCTACATTTGCATTTGATTGTTTGCACATATTTAGTTTATACCATGGACTTCATGACCCCACCTAGTTTTGACCCTTCCAACATTGATGTTTGGAAGTATAGGATGTCCATGTACCTAAAGACCCTAGGTTTGCATGTCTTCCTTGCCGCCACCAAGAAATGTTATCTTGGTGATGGTAATCATATAGGGGCCAATGCACAAGCCCTTGAGGCCATTAGAAGCACTCTTCCTAAAGATTATCTCTTATGTGTTTCTAACTTTGATTCCGCCTTTGCAGTGTGGAACAAATTGACAACCACCACCACCTCGGAGCTTCAAGTTCAAATTCTAGAAGAGGAATCTAGTGGAGAATCTGATCCACAATGCTTCATGGTCCAAGGGAATGACTCCCTTGAGGTACATTCGGAATCCAACCTAGATAGTGATTATGATGCTAGTTCTTCATGTGATGATATTGTTGATCCCCATGCTTTGAATGAAGAACTATCTATTGTTTGTGAAAAACTAATTGAAAAATATAAGATTTTGAAAAAGAAAAGTCTAGAAATTGAAAAGAAAATAAGTGTTTGCATTCTAGACTTGATTGTGTTTTGCAAGAAAAGGTTGAGGTCTATAATGAAAGGGATTCATTGAGATCTCAATTGGAACTTGCTTTAAAAGAAAATAAATTTTTAAAGTCTAAAAATGATTGTGAAACTCTTTTGAAGAAAAATGAAAATTTGTCTTCTAAAGTTGATTTTGTTTTAAAAGAGAATGTTGCTTTGAAAAACAAAATAATTTCTATTTCAAATGATTTGGATGCATGTTTAAAGAAAATGTTTCTTTTCAAAATAAGATTGATTCTCATGTTTGCCATGCTAGTGTAGCCTTTTCATCTAGACTACCTAATGCATGTACCTCTTCTTCTAGGATTAATGATGATATTTGTATGCTAAAGAAGAGAGTAGATTGTTTGGGCTCCACTATGAGCCAATGTGCTAAGAACCATACACGATTGGAATCCTTGGTTCGAAAGAAACAAGTTCCATCCTTTATGCATGCACACCCATCACGGCATACACATGCTTCACACGGACACCATCAACACAAGTATGCTCATGTGTACACATGTACACATTGTGGCCGAAAAGGCCATCTTGCTAAATTTTGCTATGTTCGTTTACATGTTGAAAATTTAGCCAAGAAGTTTGTTTGGGTTAGAGAAGGTACTAACCCCCATGGACCCAAAAGAGTATGGGTACCAAAGACCACCACCCCTAAAGTTTTTGATGTAGGTGTGGGCTCTCACATGACGTGAGAGTGTTAGCACCTTGGAGTGGATGCGTTCCGTACTAAAAGGAAATCATATGGATGCATCACTTTCAAGGGAAGAGATGGTGGAGAGGACCACCAAGTTTTGGAGACAAGGAGAGTTGCCTTCTAGGTTTTGGTAACGATTCCTAACTCCGTATTATTTATTTACATGCTTTCATATTCATTTGTTTTATAGCATGTTTTCATTGTCTATGGATTAGTATGTACATGCCATGTTTATTAGATCCTTGACATACATGTATAGTATTTGAGACACACTTGCTTATATGAACCCATACTTGGTGTTCTCACTTTTTGTTTAAGCTATAATGTATATCATGAATCTAATACATGTGAATTTACATAGTAATCATGTTTTAGTTTTATCATGATGACTTTTAGATTTGTTTTGATGCTTCATGTTTTGAATATATGTTTAAGTGTTAGTTTTCATTAAGACTAGTTATATACTTGTACATAGAATGGGCTACAAATAAATCTATATATGTTGAGCTTGAATGCTTATTTGAACCCATTAGATGTGCTAGTATAGTCTAGTTTTGATGATTCATACATCTTATACTTGTATTCTCATTTTTGAATGTGTTTTATGATTGTGTATTTCACTTCATGTATATGTTTGTATTGCCAAACTTTAAGATATACATGTATACCCCTTGAGTCATTTGCTTTTCATGCAAATCTATTTATGGACTCAATTGTGTTTAGGGATATGTATGTATACTTCATGTTTGACAATTCATACATATACCTTGAAATGAAATTTTGTTTTAATGAAAATTAGTTTTTCAAGTTTTTCATGTATTTATATTTAACTTTATGTATATGTCCATCTTATCCAAACTATTGACTATACATGAGTATCCTTTTTGAGCCACGTGCCTTAATGCATATATTTTGTGGACTCTTTATGTTTTGGATATGTATGTATACTTTAGTTTGTATTAGACATACATATGCCTTGAAAATTAGATAGTTTTGATGATTTCGTGTTTTAAGGAATAATTGAGCTTATTGCCTAATTTTCATGATTATGATCTTCATATTTTATTTTTACACTCACATTTATTGCTTGCTCATGTTTTATTTTCATGAGTCTTATTTATGCCTAATTGAACTTGAGTGTTTGATATGATGTGGATTCCATGTTTATGAAAAACAATTTTGTTTTATTCCTTACTTGAAGGATTTCGTACTAGTTAACAAATTTTTCCATTTAACTAGTTGCGATATTCTTCATATGGTAGAGATTTTCAAACAAAACTAAAATTTCAAATCTATTTTTGAAAAACCCTTACCTTCTATGGGAGGTTGGATGGGAGATCATGTTCATGTATGCCTTATATTGAAAATCATTTAAAACTTGAACCATGATTGGGTGGTAGATGATATGTGATATACACATGCTTTTGATTCAATTGGTATCATTGAACTCTTTCAATTGGTATCATCTTTGATCCTCTTGTATACTCATATTGGTTTTGCATGTATGTATGATTTCAATTTCAATGGTATCAATTTCTATTGGTATCTATTTTCCATACATATATATGTTTGTGTTTATGCTAGTGCTTGAGTTTCACTTTTGTTTCAATTGATTACTTTTAAATTGGTATCAAGACTATGCATATTTTAGTTTGTATTTCATAAAGGGGGAGAAAATTTGATTTTGTATTTCAATTGGTATTTGTACTCCCACACTTTATGATTAAAAGTTGTTATTTTAAACATATGATATCAACATCAAATTTGTTTATATGTTTTAAAATGAACAATTCTTACAATTGGTATCAATGTTTCTATGTAAAATCTTTTCAATTGGTAAAATATTTACAATTGGTATCATATTTAAGAAATTCAAAATTTGTTTTGGTTTCAAGATTCATGTTTAAGAATTCAAGACTTATGTTTAATTACAATTGGTATTTCCAAAATTTTGTTTAAAGAAAATATTCAAAGTTTTGATTTGTATTGCTTATATGCAAGGAGAGCTTAACATCTCTTCATATAGATTCATGTTGAGTGTATTGTGTATTGAAGAGCTTCACATCTTTTCTTTATGTGGTACACGTGTGTAGGGGGAGCTTCACATCTCCTCTTATGCATTACATAATGTGTGTTATGTGAATTAGGGCTTAACATCCCTCTTTTATGTAATGCATATGTGTAGGGAAGCTAACTTAGCGTCTTCCTCTTCATGAATGTATATAGCATATAACATCTATTGATCTTTATTTATTTTCTTTTGGTATCAAGATGCTTCATTGACATATTTTCAATTGATATCATGTTTTTAAAGTCACCCCTTATTGACTTTGTTTTTGTTTTAGACAAAAAGGGGGAGAACATTGTCTTTTATTGTTTTGTTTGACATAAAGGGGAAGAAAGATTTTTACCCCTCGTTTTATTTATGGTTTTGATTACCCCTTTGTTGATGATTGACAAAAACGGGGAGAAAGATTTATGAAGTTTTATATGCATGCTTATGTTTATGCATATATTATGTTTTAATCTCAAGAATCTCAAGAATACTAAGTTTAATTGATATATAGAGTTTGCTTTGTAATTGGTATCTAGAGCTTATTTTGTTTTGAATATTCCATTTGATATCTAGAACCATTTATTGTTTATGCATATGCATGTTTCATGTTTAATATTCATTGCATATATTTATTGTTTATCCCTATGCATGAGTTAAGGGGGGAGCTTCCTTGAAGCTTATCTTTAATCCATGCATATATAACTCCATGAGTTTTGTCATCATCAAAAAGGGGGAGATTGTTGGCCCAATGGCCTTTCACTCTAGTTTTGATGATGATCAACTCATGTAGTTATGTTTACTAATATTCTTGTGTTTCTAAGTTTCAGATTATTAACAGGATATTAGTTGGTGATTAGCTTCAACAAGGAGTTTAGAAGCTTTCCATGTTGATTCCGGTGCCAAAGCTTAAAGATCATACCTTTGCACTTGGAGGATCACGCGTTTGGGATCGAGTCTACTTGAAGATGGAAGATCGACAAGAAGACTTAGGTATCCTAGTTTAGATAGAGTTTTAAATCCATTTGTAAAGCTTAGTTTAGTTGATATGCTCAAGTGAACACATCACACATGTTTCATGATTTGGTTTTTGGTTTTCATGAATTGTTTATCAAAACAAGTTTACTTTATACCTATGTATATTAGATATGTTCTAGATATACATACATGCTTTAACTTGGTAAACAAACTTATTTTGACTATCTTATTCATGTTTTGGAAAAATCAAGTTTGAGAAAGAAAAATACAAGTGTTGATTCTTGATTTTTTTTAAGAAACAAAATAAATTTCATATGCTTGATATTTGAGTAGAAATGTTTATCACATGTTTAATATCAATGCAATATGTAAAATAAGTTTTATGGAAGTTTTGTAAAAGATAAAAATATTTTTAAAACAAGTTTTTATCAGATTTTCTGTTCCAGGCTTCAACCAAGTCGACTTGGTCCCTGACTAGTCGACTAGGTCAGAAGTCGATCGACTGGGCCGGTCGACCGACGTGCACAAACCTGTGCACGTTTCTGGCACAGTAGACGGTCGACCGTTCCGGTCGACCGGAGCAGTGAAGCTGCTCTCTGGTTTTCTGGGTCGACCGGGCCGGTCGACCGCAGAGAGAGCTTTGCTCTCTGTTTGTTTGGGTCGACCAGGCCGGTCGACCGCAGTTGCCCAACGGTCATAATTCTGACCGTTGGCGGTCGACCGGACCGGTCGACCGGTGGCCTGTCAGGCTGCCACATCAGCCTAACAGCTAGTTTTGTATAGGGGCTATAAAAACCCCATCTCTTTCGGGATTTTGGCCAAGTTTTCTAAGAGAAAAATTTCCAGTTTTCTGAAGTGTTTAAAAGAGTTTTAAAAAGAGTTTTTGGGCTTCAAAACCTCTCATTCTTATTTGTTTTGGGTTTTTGGAAAATCAAAGAAAACTAGGTTTTGGGATTTTGATTTGATCTTGCATTTTCTATCTTTTACAAGAAATTTCCCAAGTAGTTTTTCTTTGTTGCTTGTTTCCAAAAACAACTTGTTTCCACACTTGAGCTATCACCTATCCTAATCTATTAGGATCTTGTTTTTGTGAAAAAAGAAAAGAGAAAGAAAGATTGTGTTTGTGGTCTTTGTAACCACTTATTGTAAACCCTCCTTGCTTTTGTGAATCCCTCTTCGGTAGAGGTGATCGGAGTGGTATTGGTTTGGATCCCTCTTAGGTAGAGGTGATTGTGTTTGTTGTGAGCCTCTTCGGTAGAGGTTGTTGTTGTTATTTTGGTTGTTGGCTACGGGCCGTATCCCTCTTCGGTAGAGGTGGATTGTGGTTGTATAGCCTCGGTGGCTTTGTAAGGTTGAGAGAGGAGTTCGGTACTCCTATAGTGGATTGGAAATCCTACACGGTTGTGTAGGCGGGGATGTAGAGTTGGGTACTCGAACCTCGAAACAAATCTTTGTGTTAGCGTTTGATCCAATTTCTCTCAACTCTATTCTCTTTACATTTGTGCAAAGCATCATACTTCATTCATATCATATTTGCTTGTGTTGAGTATAATTCATCTTGTCATATTTATTTGCTTGTGTTGTGCCTTGCATAATCCATATTGCTATATTCTTGATTGCTTGGCTTGATTGTGTGTGCACATTGCTTGGATTGCTTGTGTGTGTGTGCCCAACTTATACTCATCCAACAAGAGCTTCACATAGCGCCTCAACCCATTTCAAGGGGAATCAAGGGGAGTTAGTCCAGAGCCTCGCAAGGGGAATTCGGCTACACTTGTTGTATTGTATTAGTTTGTGCATAATTTGCATTAGCTTCCGTCATTAGCGCACTTAGTTTTGCAATTTGTATCTTAGATTAGCACTAACACCTATTCACCACCCCTCTAGGTGTCTTTACAGAAATTGTTATGGAAATTATGGTCATAAGATGGGGGCATGGGTTATATTCATTCGGATAAGACCATTCCGGCACACTAGGTTGGTTAAAGTTAGGATGCGCCAGGTTGGTAATATCCGAAAAAGAGGTTGGTGTGTAATATGGATTAAAATTGAAAACATTGTTGTTATAGGCCATATCACACAATACAAACACAAACAAATAAAAATGAAAAAAAATTCTAACCTAAGTTAGGGTAGACCTATGACCTAGACGACTCCTGACTGGTTAGACTGTCCACGGGAGGTCTAATGCAGACTTTGACCACAAGCTAATCAGCCAGGTCAGGGCAAGATTGGTGGGAGGTTTTCCATCAAAGACGTTCCTTAATTAAATAACCACCAATCTTCGGGCTTTTGGCCCTCAATCCCCTTCCTAGACACTGATTTGGCAGGAGTCAATTTCCAACACCGTTCCCCCTTAGGATAATCTCCTAAATGAGTCCGAGATGTCCCTAGGGCCAACGTCTACTCATTTTTAGTTAGGCTTGGGTTAGTGAGTAAGGAGATTGTTTGTGGGCCAAGGAAGGGTGATGAAATCCCCACCTTATCTTATTTATAGGACAAGCCCTTAAGTCAATTTAGTGCACGTGTAAAGCAATAAACCAATATTCACTCAAAAGCAATAAATCAGCCAAGGGTGCTTCCTGGTCTATATGCAATGCGAACGTACCTTGTCTCCAGCACTCTTCAATAGAAATTAAAAAAAAAATTAAATAGACACGTGCCTATATGCAAGAGTCTAATTTTTTTTATTTTTCAACAAATAGGTTACTGTTAATTAATTAGCAGTGTGCAGGGTGATCATAGAGAAAAGTTAACAGAGCAGTAAACAAATCTTTCAATTTGCAGCAACCTGCAGAAAACAGAGTGAGTAGTGAACTACACAGGCCGCAGAAACGCGGCAATTGCCGCGGAAACGCGGCTCTGTAGTAGGCTCTGCTGCTCTGCCTTCGAGGGCAGAGGCACAAAGTTGCTATATGTCCTTTTCTGCTGTTATTTTTCCTGTTCACCAAACCTGCAAACAAAAAGAATAAATGAATTAGTTATTTATTATTTTTATTTTTTTTAGAGTATAACTTACCGTCCCTCCCCAGCAACGGCGCCAAAATTTTGATTGACTTTTTACCAGCACACAAAATATAGATTTTCGGTTTTAAGAATAGGATGTGCAAGGTGCTCAATACTACCGCTATAACAAGTGGCTATGTGGGTCGTGATCCACAGGGAGGGACTAGCGATGGAAGCTTGTTTAGTAAGTTCTCTAAAGTGTTTGAATTAATAGTTGTTAAAGTCAGGTTAGAAAGAAAGTGGTAGATTAAGAAGATGGAGAAACTAGAAGTAATATTTACAATGATATGATATTTACAATGAAAAAGAAGAAGTGTGAAAAAGATTGGGAATTTGGTGATTTATACTAAAAATAAAAGAAAGAAAACTAAAAACTAAAGAAAACATACTTACCTCTTCGGCCTGTTTACTTTTGATCCGTTGCAACGACTTACCTTGTCTTTGAAGGCATTCAAGCATGGCGTATAGGATCTTCCCCCTTCTCGATCTACACTACGAAAATAAAAGACAAACTATACTAGCAAGAGAAGGTTTGTTCATCACCATAGGCCATCAAGGACACTTCAACGGTTAAGCAGTCTCGAAGCTATCAGATTCTCTTGGATTGCAAGACATCAGAGGAAAACAAAAATAAAACAAGAATAGAAGAACAAAAATAAACTTTGAGTTGATTCAATTAACAATGGAAGAAAAGATTACTTACACCAATGTCACCTCAGTACAAGCTTGATCTCCTTCCTCCATGAAAGTATCCTCTCCTCTCAGTTACAAAAATTTCATAAAAGAAAACTAAAAAAAACCTAAATTACAATCTACAAGTTAGCCTAAGAAAAACCCTAGATTTGTTTCTGTACTGCCCTGGACGCCCTTCTCTGTTGCTCTGCAGGGGTATTTATAGGAGATATAGGAATTAGAGTCCCAGTACAACTCTCCCACAAAAACTGAACGTCAACCTTATCCAGGGAGCCGCGGAAACGCGGCTTTGGCCGCGTTTCCACGGCCAAAGTGTGGCTTCTGGTCATGTGCTTTCACGCGTGGCCTCCTCTGGTCCATCCATCTGGGTCTATCCTTTTCGATCTGACATCCTGGCCTTTATTTGGAAAATTCAGGATAACTTGGGAAGCAAGTTACCCTAAATCTAAATCTCTTTAAAACGAATTTCATCTTTGCACTCTCCTCCTTTTATCTTTATCCTTGTCTTGCAAGTGTTTAGGGTTGAGTGGAAGTCTATCCCTTCCCTCTTCTTTTAGTATTTGCAACTTTTGCACTTGGTAATTGCAATTTTGGCATTGGGCTTGGACATGGGCTTTTTGGGCTTCTTTTGGGCTTTTATTTCTTTATTTTTATTATTCAAGGTCTGCACACAATAAATAATAAAACATTAGTAATAGTGCAAAATTATAGGAATAAATATGAAAATGTGATAGTAAATGTAATGATAAATATGCACTTTTTACTACGTATCATCCACTCAGTCCATTACCGACTAGGACCAGTGCCTGCCACTCTTCCAATTCGGCAGTCAGTTTTGACTGTCTATCAATTTGAGCCCCTGTCAAGTATCACAAAAAGAGCAAACCATGAAACTTACCAGATCTATCCTCTGCATCCGTCAACATTACAGGAAGGGACGTGAATCGCTGAGAAGCAGACAGGGGCAACGTGATGCTAATTCTCCTTCGTTCAGTTCTCCAGACCCAGGCTATAGTTCTAGCTTGGGCCAAGTTTTAGTAGGAGAGGAAGGTGTGTTCCGAAGCACCAGATCTACGGTAGAAATACCCTATACTATCAGCAACTATCCTCTTCGACTGAGGTGATATCACCTGAACCATTGAAAAGTTTATTCCAATGGTCTGTCGATGAAAGAGAAGCTAGTCAGTATGCCTCTTCAGCCACGGTCAGCTCGGTACAAACGGGCGGAGTATCGGTTCATATGGCCGATAACGGTAATGATGACCTCTGCCAAGGAATGGAAGCTCAAGTGCAGACCTCCAAGGCCCAGCAAGAAGCCTTGGATAACATCCAATAAATGTTAGCTCAACTCCTCACCAATCGAACTAATAATGATGCCGAAAGCAATCATAATGAGGAGGAGCATAATAATGATGAGCAACCTAAGATTGAGAAGTCAAAGGAAAGCTCTTCTATCGATGCTGAAGTTCTTAAAGGCATCCAAGCTCAGATCACATCCTTAACTTAGAGGGATGTTGAAGAAGGCAGGCGTGGCTCATCCTTACCCACTTAAATGGGATTCAGTGCCATATCCGCCAAAGTTTAAATCACCTACGTTACATACGTATGATGGTAAAAGCTCACCAAACCAGCATATCTTTTACTTCCAGTCTCAGACTGGTAATGTCATAGATAACGATGCTATTATGGCCAGATTGTTTATTAGTACTCTCAGAGGAGTAGCTTTTGAATAGTTCAGAAGCCTTCCACAAGGCTCCATCAATTCCTGCATTGATTTAGAGACTCGGTTCCTCTCTCATTTTTACAAGGATGACACTGAGGTGACCATAGATAAACTTCTCTCTAGTGTGCAGAAAAAAGGAGAATCTGCCCGTGATTACATCGAACGGTTCAGGAACTTATCTCTGATGTGTCTAGCAGGGATGCCATTGCCTATGTTGTTGCAGACATGCAGGCAGAACTTCCTAGATCAAGTGGAGATTTGTATAGGAGCTGTCAAGGCCCATACATGGAAAGAACTAGTTGAGCATGCTGAAATAGCTAAGAAGTCGGGTAAAAAGTTTGAGCCCTCTACACCCAAAGGTAAATGAGGTATGAATAATATAGGGCGCGGCGAGATGGTGCAATCTTCCCAAGGCAAAGGGAAGGAGACTATATCCGTTGAATTGTCAGGGGATACTCCTCCGAAGACCAAGAAGAACGGCGTCAATAATCAGGAGTTAAAGTTTTCTCCGAAGCAGTACTCCTTTAAAGATGAGCAGGGGTTAGAATATTCCATTTGTTCCATAAAGGAAATAAGTTGAAGCCGCCAGAGGCTCGACGCCCTGACGAAGTGGGACGAACAAACGATCCCAATTATTGTCATTTCCATAGGATGGTTCATCATCCTACCAACAAATGCTTTGTCCTCAAGGACAAAATTCAGGCCTTAGTCGATGTCAGGGTTCTGACTTTAAAGTCAGAACAAAAGAAAGTCACAGGAAACATAGTGACCCTCGAATTCGGTACTATGCCAAAGGTCACAGTCCCTAATGGATTTCCTCTAATCCCAAAGGCATGACTGGAGACAAAGAATCCTTCAGATAAATAGCAAGAGGCTAAAGGTCTTGTTCCCTTGACATTAAAAATAGGGGAAATCATGTGGGTGCACCCAGACCTCGTCCAAGACAAATAATGGGATTCAAAGAAATCTAAGTTAAAGGGAAATCCTGCAACATTGTCTCTGTTTTGCCAGATGATGACAATATAATGGTAACTTCTCTTAGAGATTATGAAAACGAGAGGCATACTTTCACGGCATAGGTTGATACACCTCAACCAACAGGTACTCGATCTGAAAAATCATACTTGAAATAGTATGAGAAAACTACTGACGAGACACAATAGCAAACGACATCAGTAGAAATACCCGTTCCAGCTTCAGTCCCGACTTCAGGAAAAGAAAAGCAGAAAGAAGTCCGGTTTAACCGCATCTTGAAGAGACCTTCAGGCCCGAGGCTTGATGCTCCTTTCTGCTTTGATATATTGGCCCAGCTGGCTAATATTCCAGCTCGTATGACTATACACGAGTTGCTTCGTCTCTTGAAAGAGACAAGAGAGGCACTCAGGGACGCACTGGATAATTCAAAATCATTTCTGACACATATGCCAGAAACCCCGGGAGATGACAGTCAACCCTTGTGTTCTGAATGTCATCATGTACAACCAAAAGTACCTGTTATCACTTTCACTGTCGAGGACGTGCTCCTCAAGGACAATAAACACGATCGACTTTTGTACTATACCGGATACATCGGCTTGACGTGCATTGAAAGGATACAGGTTGATTCAGGGTCTGCACTCAGCATTATTCCTAAAGGGCTCCTCTACTTCCTTGGGATACCGCTTTATCGGCTATCTGCAACAACTACTACGATATATGGTTTTAACGCAGGGAGTAGTCACCCATCGGGAAAGATTCACCTTCGTTGTCAAATCAGAGATCTGAAATTAAAAGTAACGTGTTACATCATTGACACTGACACGTCATACAACTTGTTGCTAGGACGACCTTAGATCCATGCTAACTGGATCGTTCCTTCCACTCTGGACCAGTGCTTCAAGTACGTAGAAGACGATGCAATGGTACGAACGGTGTTAGCTGAAAAACAACCGTCAAAGGGGTGGAAAATTACTTTACTGATGCTTTCCTGTATCAGGAAGCTAATAAAGTGTTAAAGGAACCGTTGCCTGATGACGACGATAGTGGCAATGAAGTAGATTCAGAGTCTGAAGAAGACACGCCAGCTACTTTTGCTTGTGAACCAATTGTAGCATATTTTAATAATCCTCAATGTAATTATCCCATTGGGAATTATTTGAATCCGTCGACAATAGCTCTCTACACATGCCTTTTCCTGTACTAAGCATGACAAGTACATCTGTAGAGTGTGCAGAAGGGTCTGTCTTCTGATTAGTCTACAGTTCTGCATTATTATATCGCATTTCTCTACTAATTAATGAATAAAATGTCGGTCTAAACCGTGTTTTGGTCTCTCTTGTAGATAATCAAGACAAGGAGAGCAAAAGGGTAATAAGAGCTTAATTAAACCCATTTTCGGGTAATTAATCCGCATTTCTTGGAGGCCAAGTAAGGGATCTTCTAGAAGATACATTCAACCTAAACCCTTGCGCACGTCAGACGAATATCCAGATGAAAATACCCGAATCTAAGCATATCTGGAAAGTCCCCGAAGCGCCACGAACCCACGCGCCAAAACCAGGGACCCAGGTCCCTAGTATTGCCACGAAAACGCGGGTATGGCCACGTTTCCATGGCCCTATGGTGGGCCCACGTGTCAATCTTTGATGTGTGACCTCGTCTCATCTTCTAGAAGCCTCTTTTGCCTATAAAAACCCTTGCAAAGGCCCGAAACGCATGCAGATTGAAAATAGGCTAGGTTTTCTATCTTTTAGTGTAGTATAGTGTAGGTGCTCTTCTTCTTTTCTTTTGTATTTTTATTTTATTTTTAGATCATGTATTAGGGCTGAGAGATTCAGAGAGGGAAAGAGAGAGATTGATGTAATAGATGGTGACAATCTAGGTAAAAGTGTCTCCTTTCTTCTCCATTGTAATCTTCTCCATCTTCTACATGATGCTTAGCTAATCTTTCTTCTCATGAAAATCTAACTACTAACCACTAACCATCTAACCACTTACTTGATAATCCACATGAATCTAATAGCCTTTATAAGGTCTTGCTCTTGCAAGAGCCATTGATGGCTCATGATGATGGATTCTAACATCTCTAACATCTAACCACTAACTTGCTAACTTGCAATGTCTTCTTTATTTTAGGCTCACCTCTAACCAGTTTTGATGATCTAATAGCAGCTTGCAACTTATTGTGTGGTATGGATGTGTTGTTTAAATGTAGAAGAACAATCTTATGTGCCATGCTTTTTATCGTCTCTTGAAGTCAAGGACTAGTGATGGCCAAGGATCATGTGAGGCAGCTATCACGAAGCGGTTAGCATGGTTACTGGAGCAATTAGTAGTTAGTGGCCATGAGTTTTCTTTTATCTTATTCTAAAAATTAATTTTAAAACTTTTTTATCATTTTCTCTTTGTTGCTTTCACCACCTTCTTAGTTCACCTTTGTTTCATCTTCTTTTTGTTTTTAAAACCACTTCTATTTTATTTTCACATCACCGTTTTCATTGCTTCTCCACCTATCACTTCTGGATTTCATCTTTTATTTTCTTTTTCATTCTTTTAGCAAAGAAGACTTGTTAACAACCGACGTGAATAAGAACTGTTAATGCTTCTATCGCCTCTCGTCCCTGTGGATTCGACCCGTTGAGCCAATGCTATAACGAAAGTATCGAGGGAACATTAGCACACATATATAATTACATTGATTTCATAAAATGTATGTTTTTGAGTGCTGGTTTCGCCCCGATCAAAATTTTTGCGCCGTTCCCGGGGATAGGAATGGTTTAAACTCACATTTTTGTTAACATTTCTTCTATGTTTCTTGATTGGTAGTAAAAAGTGCATTTTTATCATTATATTTACCATCACATTTTCATATTTATATCTATAATTCTGCACATTTATTAATATTTTGTGATTTATTGTGTGCAGGCCTTAGTTCTTATTTTAATAATAAATAAAGCCTAAAAGAAACCCAAAAGCCCATATTCAAGCCCAAGTACAAAAGTGCAAATATCAATTGTCAAAAGTGCAAATCACAAGGGCCAAAGTTGCAAATATTAAAGAAGAGAGGAAGGATAGACTTCTATTCAACCCTAAACACTTGCGGGATGAGGATAAAAGCTAAAAGAAGAGAAGGAAATTCGTGGAAAAGATTAGGGATCTAGGTAACTTGCTTCCCAAGTTATATCCAAATCCAAAGATGAAGAGCCGAGATTTAACTTCCAGAAGGAAACGCCCTGATGGACGGACCAGGGGAGGCCACGCGCCAAAGCACGTGGCCAGCCGCCACACTCAGGCCGCGGAAACGCGGCCCAAGCCGCGTTTCCGCGGCAGTATAGTCTTATCCGGGTACCATGCTTCGTGGGAGAGTTGTGTTGGGACTCTACTACCTTCTGCACCTATAAATACCCCTGCAGTGCAACCGAGAAGAGCGTCCAGAGCCACAGGGCCAAATCTAGGGTTTTAGGTTTTCTTCTTCTAGTTTAGATTTTTCTTTTCTCTTTTGTAATTTCTATTTTTCCTTTTTGTAAACTGAGAGGAGATGATGTTCTCATGGAGGAAGGAGATCTACTTGTACTGAGGGTGATAATCGGTGTAAGTTTTGCTTTTCCGCCATTGTTAAATAAATCGAATCGAGGTTCGTTCTTTTTTATTATGTTATGTTCTTTTATTCTTGTTGATTCTTGTGTATCTCAGTTTTTGTTTTCTTCTATTGTTATTTCTCTCTAATGTTTTGTGAACCGTGAGATCTGATTGCTTCGAGACTGCCTGCCAAAGAAGAGCACTTGATGGCCTATGGAGATGAACAATCCTTCTTTAGATTGTCTTTTCTTTTCATACTGTAGGTAGCGAAGGTGGACGATCCTATACACCATACTTGCACGCCTTCCAAGACAGGGTAAGTCGTCGCGAACAGATCAAAGGTAAGCAAGCTAGAAGAGGTTTGTACGTGTTATAGCTTCTTTCTTTTTAGATCTCACACTACCATATTCTTAATTTCTTTTCTTCACTTCCATTGTAAATATCACTTCTTCTTCTCCATCTTCTTTCTTTCTAACTTAACATTAAAATAATAAAAACTTTAGAGGTAACTTATTTACAAAGCTTCCATCGCTAGTCCCTCCCAGAGGATCACGACCCGCATAGCCACTGCTACCGCGGATTAGAATTGAGAACCTTGCACAACTACTTCTAAATCTAACATTCTTTATTTTGTTGCACAGGAAAAACTCAATCAACAAATTGGCGCCGTTGCCGGGGAGGGACGGTAAGTTTTTCCCTAAATAAAAAAATTAACTAATTCTTTTATTCTTTCTGTTTGCAGGTTTGGAGAACAGAAAAACAACAGCAAAAGTGGACATATAGCAACTCTGTGCCTCTGCCCTCGAAGGCAGAGCAGCAGAGCCTGCTACTTTGCCGCGCAAACGCAGCAATAGCCGCGGATCCGCGGCAGTAGCAAAGGACTACTGACTGAAGTTTTTGCAGGTTTCTGCAAATTGTAATATCTGTCTACTGCTCTGTTAAACTTTGTTCTGTGATAACCCTGCTTACTGCTAATTAATCAACAGTAAAATACTTATTGTTAAAGATAAAAATTGATTAGACGTTTGCATATTAGGCACGTGTCTTTTCAATTCCTTTATTTTTACTGTTGAAGAGTGCTGGAGCAAGGTACGTATGCATTGCTTGTAGAATAGGACTCATCTCTTGGTTGATTTTCATGCTTTGAGTGAATCTTATTTACATATCTTGTACACTTGCACAAAAATATCTTAAGGGCATAACCCATCAACAAGATAAGGTGGGGATTTCATCACCCTTCCTTGGCCCAAAAATTATATCCCAAGCACTCACTAACCCAAGCCTAACTTAAAATTATTAGACGTTGGCCCTAGGGACATCTCGGACTCAATTAGGAGATTAACCTAAGGGGGAACAGTGCTGGAATTTGACTCTTGCTAAATCAGTATCTAGGAAGGGGATTGAGGGCCGAAAGCCCGAAGATTGGTGGTTATTTAATTAAGGAACGTTTTTGACGCAAAACCTCCCACCACTCTTGCCCTGACCTGGCTGATTAACTTGTGGTCAAAGTCTGCACCCTACCTCCCGTGGACAGTCTAACCTGTTAGGAGTCGTCTAGGTCATAGGTCTACCCTAACTTAGGTTAGAATTTTTTCCTTTTTTGTTTGTTTGTTTTTTTTTATTTGTGTTGGTGTGATATGGCATATAATAATATTTTCCAACTTTAATCCATATTACACACCTAACTCTTTTTCGGATATTACCAACCCGGCATATCATAATTTTGACCAATCTAGTGTGCCGGAATGGTCTTATCCGAATGAATATAACCCATACCCCCCATCTTATAACCATAATTTCCATAATAGTTTCAACTCTTCACAGAGTTCATGTGGTTTCGATTCCCCTGAGTTCAATTTTCAACCGACTTGTCCTCCGTCTCCACCTTGTCCACAATATTCCCAAGATTCATACTCAGATCCACCCATTCAAAATAGAAAACCATCTATCTGGGAAATGATGAGTATGCACGAGTCCAAGCAACAACCACCATCAATCTTAGACATGATGATGCGTAAGTCCACCGACTCACAACTTCATCACGATTACACTTCCTTTTTCCAAGTCCATTCACAAAAGAGGCTTGAAGCCATGACTCAGGCTAGATTAGCTCGTGAGCATGAACT
Organism: Agave tequilana; assembly: GCA_038442645.1. Taxonomy (NCBI): domain Eukaryota; kingdom Viridiplantae; phylum Streptophyta; class Magnoliopsida; order Asparagales; family Asparagaceae; genus Agave; species Agave tequilana. The sequence goes on along the minus strand of JAVJIF010033506.1, from coordinate 3,485 downwards.
AGATATGATGGTTCAATCTTTGTGTTCTCACTATCCGGCCAATTCTAATATCGCTGACCACACTCTTAGAGCCGACGAACCAAGTTGCTTTGGACAACAAGATTCTAATTCAGTGCCATCATGTGAACTTGCCGAAACTTCAAATTTTGATAACTTGGCAAGTTTTTCTGAAATAGATCTTGAGCATGAATATGATCATGAACCCCAACTTGATGATTCAATTTTACTTCCTGATTCAATAATGACTCTGGTGTCTCCACCTGATTTCACTTCTTCCGAGTTAACATTGGATCCTGTGCCAATTCATCATGAAATTGAGTCACCCATTTTTGATGATCATATTGAACTTGACCAATTTTACAAATTTGAAAGTCCCATGGATAAATTGGCAAGTTCTCATTTTTATGAGGTTGAACTCAATGAGATATGTGACCTAGATTCTCAAATCTATGATCAAGTTCAAATTTCCGAATCATTATTGACTTCTGTTTTGTTACCCGACTTAGGTAATATTTTCGAGTCAGTTTTGATTCCCACTCATATCATTCCTGAACTTGAATCACCACCATTGAGTCACATTCCATTGTGGGAAGATTATTGTGGACTTGAGTTTCAACTTATTGATTTGGACCCACTTCCTGAACTTAGCCCGACTCCTGAACCCTTACTTGATTTAAGTTTCTTTCCTGAGTCGGTATTCGTTCCCGCACTTATGACATCCAAGTCAATCATTCCATCTTTTCACTCTCCATTCTGGGACAAGGAGGTTGACACAATTGACTCTGAAATTTATTATGAAATTTAAAAATTTGATGGGGTGGAAATTTTAAAAATAATTATACATACATTTTAGTGGGTTATATAAGAAAAATTTCTGGTGGGTTCCCTCGAATTCCACAAAAAGTAGATTGGGCCGCATTTCGTGGACCAATTAGACCACCACCGGAACACCACCTTGAGGTAACTTCTGCCTTCCCTTCTTCTTTTTTATGCATATATGCATTCATTCATACATTGAGGACAATGCATGAGATAAGTGTGGGGTAGGCTTTACTAACATACTAACATAGGTAGAAACTAACAAAAAATTGCTAATAAAAAAAATGTTATAAAAAGGACAATATTTTGACTTATCTTTTGAAAGAAATCTAAGTTAGTCTTAAGAATTAGGAAAATCATGATTAGTATTTCTAAAAACTCGGTCAAATAAATAAATTGTTGAATTTTTAGGTATAGGAGGAGAAATTGAATAAGTAGTTAGTCTTGATTTTTACCTTAATGAAATTTGCATACCTAATGCATATCTAGGATTCTAAGACGAAGACCTTTGTGCCTCATATAAAAAAAAAAGGAAATCACTAATTAAGCTGGATACATGTGCCTCAAGAAGCATAAGTATTCATGCCTAAAGGTGAGTAAATAAAATAAAGTCCTTAGTTTTGGGGCCTAATTCACTCGAATTTGAGTCCGCGGGGTGTTTTCTCACTTGGTGCCCTAAAGCCGACTGATTTGGGAGCCACCGACTTTAAGTTCGCTACATGGGTGGATTAGAAAGCCTAAGAAAACTAAGAAATATTACATATACTAACACATCTAATAGTTAATTAGTTAGGTATGAGGGCCTCAAGAAGCCTTGATGCTTATACGAAAGAAAATTAGATGCGTTATACATATTAAAAAAAAATTTAAACAAATAAAGAGGCATGAAAGTCCAAGTTAAGGAATTCCTAGTAAAAATTCATAAGGATGCATATGATTTTTGATAACGAAAAAGACTATACACAAAATTCAATTTTGATCCTTACTTAAAAATGAAAACAATTTACTTTATAAAGACTAAGTCTAAGAATGAATAAAAATGAGGATCCTAAAAACTTATAGATTACTTAGTCTTTTCAAAAGTATTTCAAATATTTCCTTTTTATGGATTTTGTGGGTGTAATCCGCTGAAAACCCTCACGAGACGACACTCGTCCTCTAGGGTAACCTAGAGGTTTAACAGCTTGTTGCACATGCTAAGTGCAACCGTGATTCCTACGAAAGTGAGTTAGGTTAGATTAATTTTTCTTTTCTTTTTCTCTTTGATTTTTACTCGAGGACGAGCAAAAAGATAAGTGTGGGGGTGTGATTGGTAGTGAAAAGTGCATTTTTATCATTATATTTACCATCACATTTTCATATTTATATCTATAATTCTGGACATTTATTAATATTTTATGATTTATTGTGTGCAGGCCTTGAGTTCTAATTTTAATAATAAATAAAGCCTAAAAGAAGCTCAAAAGCCCATATTCAAGCCTAAGTGCAAAAGTGCAAATATCAATTGTCAAAAGTGCAAATACACAAGGGCCAAAGTTGCAAATATTAAAGAAGAGGGAAGGATAGACTTCTATTCAACCCTAAACACTTGCGGGATGAGGATAAAAGCTAAATGAAGAGAAGGAAATTCGTGGAAAAGATTTGGGATCTAGGTAACTTGCTTCCCAAGTTATATCCAAATCCAAAGATGAAGAGCCGAGATTCAACTTCCAGAAGGAAACGCCCAAATGGATGGACCAGGGGAGGCCACGCGCCAAAGCGCGTGGCCAGCCGCCACACTCAGGCCGCGAAAACGCGGCCCAAGCCGCTTTTCCGCGGCAGTATAGTATAGTTTCCGGGTACCATGTTTCGTGAGAGAGTTGTGTTGGGACTCTACTACCTTCTGCACCTATAAATACCCCTGCAGTGCAACCGAGAAGAGCGTCCAGAGCCAGAGGGCCAAATCTAGGTTTTTAGGTTTTCTTCTTCTAGTTTATATTTTTCTTTTCTCTTTTGTAATTTCTATTTTTCCTTTTTGTAAACTGAGAGGAGATGATGTTCTCATGGAGGAAGGAGATCTACTTGTACTGAGGGTGACAATCGGTGTAAGTTTTGCTGTTCCGCCATTGTTAATAAATCGAATTGAGGTTCGTTCTTTTTTATTATGTTATGTTCTTTTATTCTTGTTGATTCTTGTGTATCTCAGTTTTTGTTTTCTTCTATTATTATTTCTCTCTAATGTTTTGTGAACCGTGAGATCTAATTGCTTTGAGACTGCCTAGCCAAAGAAGAGCACTTGATGGCCTATGGAGATGAACAATCCTTCTTTAGATTGTCTTTTCTTTTCATAGTGTAGCTAGCGAAGGTGGACGATCCTATACGCCATACTTGCACGCCTTCCAAGACAGGGTAAGTCGTCGCGAACAGATCAAAGGTAAGTAAGGTAGAAGAGGTTTGTACGTGTTATAGCTTCTTTCTTTTTAGATCTCACACTACCATATTCTTAATTTCTTTTCTTCACTTCCATTGTAAATATCACTTCTTCTTCTCCATCTTCTTTCTTTCTAACTTAATATTAAAATAATAAAAACTTTAGAGATAACTTATTGACAAAGCTTCCATCGCTAGTCCCTCCCAGAGGATCACGACCCGCATAGCCACTGCTACCGCGGATTAGAATTGAGAAC